>VZRE01000628.1:0-61864 GCA_013396775.1 Cephalopterus ornatus
CCTTCCCTTCCCTGTTGCTTTTATTGCTATCTTTCCATTTTAAACCTTCTGCTTCTCAGGATTTATTATGCCATGTGAGCAAGAGCAGTCCTGCTGTATTTTAGACCTTATGTTTCTTTAAAGAAGTAACACACTCAGTGTTGACATGAGGGAACAGAATCTTTCATCCTTCTACTAGTTTTCACAGCTGAGACAAGTGGAAGACAACACTAAAATACTTCTAAACCTCTTTCAGAAAAGGTGTCTGAAACAGAGATAAGAAATTTCTTGTGAAGGAAAAACAGAACCTCCATAAAGATTTCAAATGTGGTGATGATTTACAGTGATAGCTTCTGTTTGGCTGATATTCTGAACCAGTTCCATTGAGTTTGTTAGAGAGTTTCCAGTCAACCCTACCAAAAGAGTGGAAAAGTCATTTTTGTACCTTGTTATAGCTTATACAAGGACAAGGCAATCTATTTTACTCAGTTATTTGCCAAAAAGTATCACTATCTTTTCTCATAGCATTAAAATGATACAAATCATAGATTAAAAAGTTTAAAACATACTTCTTTTGAAAACTTCATAATGTCTAAACTTCATAATGGCCCAATTTCCAGTAAGTTGTGCAAAGAATAGTCATCCAAATATCTTGTTTGTGAAAGAAAATGCTTTTAAGAACAAACTGAAATGAAATGGCAATTTAGTTAAGTCCTCAATTTCCTGGAACTCGTAAGAGCTGATGTTCACTGAGGTGCTTCAGTGTTTTTCTGACTGTGCTCTTAACACACACACGATTTTTGTTGGGTTTTTTGGTTCTTTTATTAAGCTTTATTAAGTATGTCTGAGAGTAAAGAAAACAGTCTAAGATCAAGGAAATAAAAATTATATGTAAAAAACAAAGAATGATTGAGAAAAATATAAAGTAAAAAGCCACCCACAATGATAGACATAACCATGACAGAAGAGTTGGAACTGAGTTGGAGTTGTTCCAGCTCCAGGGATACCTTATAGCAGATCCCTTCTAGTACCTACATGGGACCAACAAGAAAGCTGGAGAGGGACTTTTTAGAAGGGCATGTAGTGATAGGACAAAGGAAAATTACTTTAAACTGACAGAGTGTAGGTTTAGATCAGATATTAGGAAGAAATTCTTTGCTGTGAAGGTGGTGAGATACTGGAGCAGTGTTCCCAGAGATGATGTGGATGTCCCATCCCTGTTCAAGGCCAGGTTGGGTGAGGCTTTGAGCAACCTGGTCTAGTGGAAGGTGCCCCTGTCCACAGCAGTTATTTGGAACTAGACGGTCTTTAAGGTCCCTTCTAACCCAAACCATTTTATGATTCTATGATTCTAATTTTTTATTACTTTGGGAAATTATACATAATAACAATTATCTGTGGTCAGACAAAATATCAAATGTAGGCTTTGATCATCTGGCAGAAAGCTCTTTGTAAAAGCTGCTATTGGAGCTGACATGGAAGTGAGAATTCTTTGAACTAGAATCGAATTAAACAGGCAGAGAGGTCTATGTGAATACAAGATAGACTTTTCTGTAACAGCAGCAGCTCTAATGCCTTGTATGATACACCTATCCCACTGCAAACTGCTACCCAGGTGCAGTCTACTTCTGTTCTGGTGTGCTGTGGTGCAGGGTTGCTGCTGGTATGTACACCTTCCATGCCTAGCACAGGTGAAATGTGAGACTCATGAAGAAAGAGGGGGGTTATAATGTTCTGGTAGGAATGGACACCAGTGAGTGTCCTCAGTGTAAAAGTCACCAGTCTGTTCATATGAAAATACAGAAGAGTAAGAAAGAAGCATGCAAGCTGCTGGGCATTTGAGAGAGGCAGAGAAAAAGGTGGAGAGAGTAAATAGGAACTAGTAAGTCCACTGCATTAGAGATGATTGCCTTGCAGGTTTGTACTTGTGAAAAAATTCAATAAAACTTAGTGTTGGAAGTTAAGATTAGAGAAAGGAGATTTGTTTAATGCAGAAAAGAGGCATAATGGGAAATGGAAAAACATAAATTAAAGAGAATTAAGACATGATGAAAAGAGATAAAAAGGTAAATTTCAAACACAGTCCAAAGTAAAATGCAGTCATTACATCTGAAGAGAGTGTCCTATTCTCAGTTTTATAAATGGGCTCAAAGATCTTGGTATGAGGTATGAAAGGACAAGTAAAATTATAGAGATAGTAAGATGGTTTAGAAAGAAATATTGTGTATTTTCAAAAAATGAGTAGGATTGATTGCAGGAAGAAAAGGGTTCACAAAAAAAGGAATGGGTTCACATCAGTATGAAATCTATCCCTGTTGCATTCCAATAGATTCTTAGAAGTGCTAACAAAAAGGATGAACATATAGAACCATAAAAACTAAGGTGATGATAACATAAGTGAACAGAAAGAGAATGCAGCAAAACAGAAGAGAATTAGGAGAACAATCCTTCCTGATTTATGGTCAGCATAAAAAGTAGCTGCTCCTTGCTGCTCAATACAGTCAGGTGATCAAAGATCATAAACAGAAAAGGTCTTGCAGGAACATGTAATGAGCAGGAGAGAGAAGTGAATAAAATTGATGGACTCTGAATGGAATCTTGTGGAACCAGATGGAACCACTATCCGGGGGGAAAAGAACAATGCTGCTAAGAGGTAATATTGCACGAAAAAGGGGAGGGGAACAAGGATGACATGGCTAAGGAATACTATAAGATACTATTGACTGTGCTTTAAGATAGGTACAAGTCAAAGCAATGAAAGGAGATTGGCTTATCAGAAAAGATACTGAAGGAAAAAAGCAGCATATGAACAAATCATCTTCCATTTTCTTAGTTTGCTTTTTTAAAAAAATGACAGCAAGTATTAAATACCTCTTTAAAAGCAAATACACAAGCTGATTAGAAATGTGAGAGTGTGTTAATCAGTGCAGACTCAGTATAATTATCTTATGGTAATGACTGCTATTAAAGAACACATTAAACCAAGAAGATTAAAGAAAAGGTGTGGAGTACTAGGGAGGTGAGAGGTTTGGACATATGTTATTAAACAGTACAATTAAATGGTCGGAAAGAAGAGAAAAAGCTAAAGACAATCTTGTAGTGTACGGAGTGAGCATAATTATGGGAAATCCAAGGGCAAGGAGTATGGATATGGTGTAAATATTACTTGCTTTGCTAGAAGGAAATGGAAGTTGAATAAGTAGATTAAGAACTGATGTTACTGATGTTTACTGTAATCCCACTGTGAATCAGAGGATGACTGAAATCAGAAAGAGCGGCTGTGTTTTTTGATTTCAAGAAATATTTATCCATGTAAAATTGATGAGAATTAAACATCTGAATTTTAAAATCTGGTAAAAAATAATGCAATGGAAACTTTGAATCATACTAGCTATTAAGAGAATATCATGAGTGGTGTTGTTCATCCTCACACTTGCTTCAACAAGAATTTTTCTTTTCTAGTCTAACTTCAAGCTATTCAAAATTCTTCATCGTGTGATTTGAATAAAACCTTCCCTTTAATGAAAAGCAGTTTGCAAGTGTATTCTTTTTGGAATGCTAGTTCTGAAATCTAGATGAGAAAGATCACAGTATATGTTACTAGTTATTTCAGCATGAATTTTACCTTGTGAAAATACATGTCATGTTTTCCTCATTTGATCAGACCAGTCAGTTAATGCACACTGTCTATTTTGATCATAACCAAGTTGGACTGCCAAGGTGAAGAACATCACAGAATGTATTAACATATGAAAGTAGAGATTAAAGTACGTGTTGTATGGAGTCTGTTGGCATGACTTTTTTATTTTATAGACTAAAAAAGTAGACCTATCAAAATCAAACTTGGTGTTTTTTCCATTCTTGGAATTAAAAATGTATCTTCTGACACATGCATAGCTGTGTTATATTCTGCTAGTCATCTCAGAAAAACATCCAAGTTGTATCATCTTGCAGCATATGAATAATTCTCTTTTGTTATGGTTTGGGTATGGAATAAAAGAAGTAAGTGGAACTTTTATAAGTTATGAAACTTTATATTTCATATATATTTATGGATACAACCAATTATTGGACCCAATATGAGGCATTAAAGTCTTTAATAAATAGTGTGTTATCTCACAAGGTTCTGCTCGCTCATAGTTGTGGCTCTAGTTTTGGGTTTGTTTTTTTTTTAAATATAATTTAATTTTGGTAACAGAAGACCTATTATATTTGATTTTTTCTTTGTAGTTTGTATTGAATTAACAGAACAGTCCATATGTAGTTGAAAGCTTTCATGACATAGGTACAGCAACAGAGGTTCTAAATTATGGAGCTATATCATGATGCTGAGACAAAGTTTACACTGTGCTTTCCACACTTGGTCTGGAGAGATGCATAAAAATTAACAGCATATGCTATTTAGCTGTCAAGTCTCTCTGTTTTTTGTCTAATTCAATTGAATAGGCCTCAGCAAGAGATTTCTAGGAAAAACTAAATTGATAAATATGTGCACACAGCTATTTAGAAAGTCTTATTCCAGTGACTGTATTTTGTGGAAAGTGTTAGAGTTCTAGGATGAAGATCTTATGATGTAGTTTAATTTTGCAAAGTGACTTGTGCACAAACTGTATTCCAAAAGATTTTTAAAGTCCTAAATAAAACAGCTCAGCTTAAATAATAAATAATAACACATAAAGGAGATTTAAAAATAGTTCAAGTATATGAGGGAGATACAGAAAGAGATAAATAAAACAAACTCCTAACAATGAAAGTTGTGCAGGCACTGATATGAGAATGAATTCTCTAAGCTAATTTGCAGTAGAAGGTAAAGTTTGTTATACATGTGAGGTGAGGCAAACAAAGGCCTAATTACTTTCTAAGAGGATCTTCCATTCCCTTTTTGTTCCGTATATCTGATACAGTGATACTTGTATTAAAACAGTAGTCACACTTCATAAGAGGCATCTTTTCTCACCACTGGAGATACACATGAAAAAGCAGAGATAAAAATATTGGATGTCTCCCTCTTCTGTTGTCAAGAAAAGTTACTTTACAGTGTAGCAACACAAAGTGTAAAATCTTGAGAGATTTCTGCTTAGTACTTCAGAGAAGGGGGTCTCTGCACATATAAACGCTCAACGTGAAGACAAGCTTGTGAATATGCCATGAAGAAGATGATTTAATGAGCTTAAATATATACATGTGTGTATAATTAGTCGGCATCTGGTTTCCCTGTGTGTAGTTTGTTGTGAAATGTTTCTGTGAAAGAGCAGCTGAGTGTTCTGTGCTTTCTCTCAGTTGATGAAGTCCCCCACACACACCCCCCAGCAGAGGGGGCTTGTTCTGAGCATGTATGAGGAAGAGAAGCTTTGGGGTTGCAAAAGGCAAAGCAGGAAAGCTATTCTGATATTTAAGGGATAAGAGAGCAGAAAGTCTGGAGAGAGGATGTACACCTACAGTCAGACTGCAAAGCTGGTGGAAAGAAAAAATATCCTAAGGCCCCAAATGAGTTAGGAACTGCTGTAACTGAACATTAGAACTTTTATAAAAGTTTAGAAAAGGAACTGTCCTGCCAGGGCACAATGACTTGAAGAAGACCTTTTTATAATTATTCTTGTTCTCTTATTTTTGTCAGAAAATGGATTTTCCATATACATAAGGAGAAAATTTGTTATAAGCCAAGAAAAATCAGTGTTTGAATGTAGGGGCCGTTTCTGACGTTTGAGAATGTTCATTTTAAAAAGAATCTATTGGCAGAGCAACCTTTCACCTTTGACCCACCGTACTGAATTTGGCTGGGATAGACTTAATTTTCTTCATAGTAGATCCTATGGTATTATGTTTTAGATTTGTGACCAAAATGGTGTTGATAGTTATTGCTGAGCAGTGCTTACACAGCATCAAGGCCTTCTCTGCTTATCATGCTGCCTGTCCCAGCAAATCAGCTGGGGATGGGCAAGAAGCTGGGGAGAGGACACAGTGGGTACACAGATAACCCCAACCAAAGGGATATTCTGTAACATATGAAAGGGATATTTCATAGCATATGGCGCCATGCTCAGTGACAAATGCTGATGGAAAGGAGGAGGAAGGGACCATGTTCAGGATTATGATACTTGTCTTCCCGTGTAACCATTAGGCATGAGTAGCCCTGCTTTCCTGGAGATGGCTGAACATCTGCCTGACAGAGTAGCCAATGAATTCCTTCATCTTCTTTGTTTACATGTACAGCTTTTTGCTGTATCTGTTAAACTGTCTTTATCTCAACCCATGAGTTTTCTCACTTTTACCATTCACTCTCTCATCCCACTGGAGGGGAGCAGACAGGGTGGTGTAGGATGTGGGGTGTGAGGGGGTGGCTCTGGGGGGCTTCCCAGACCACTGGAGTTAAACAACACCCACTTAGGGTCAGTCAAAACACGTAAGTTGTTCATCTTAATATTTACATGACATAGTATCATGATGCAACGGGTGGTATTTCAGATTAAGTTTTTAAGTAGACAGCTTTCATAACCCAGAATTATTGACTGGGAAAAGCTTGTTCATAATAAGTAGCCTTTTAGGCTCTTCCAGACCCAAAATATGTGGAGGAGCACGAGGTTTAATATGTATTAGACCTGTACCAAAAGAGATTTGTTTACTTTGCTCTGACTGCTTCTCTTCCTTTTGAAAAAAAAGAGAATTGATGTGGATACTTTGCCTCATAGACAAATTTAGTCATAGATGGTGTTATATATATTTTTTTGCAAAGATGCTACCATATGCCTTTACATAAACAGTATGGAAAACACATTTGTTAGGTGGGTGGGATTGTTTCGCATTAAGTGGCCAGCATTTGTATTAAAACATGGGCTTTTCCTTTCTAAATGCAGTACTTGCTAAGAAATATTTTGATATTTTTTTCAGAAATTATGAATTCTAATGATGTATTCTATTGAAGGTTGATACAAAAATGAATTGCTAACTTTTGTTTCCTTGCTATCTTTTTTAGGATTTATTTATACCTGTGGTGGAACTTTAAAAGGACTTAATGGCACTATAGAAAGCCCTGGCTTCCCATATGGATATCCAAATGGTGCAAACTGTACATGGGTTATAATAGCAGAAGAAAGGAACAGAATACAAATCGTCTTTCAGTCTTTTGCTCTAGAAGAAGAATATGATTATTTGTCATTATATGATGGGCATCCTCATCCTGCAAACTTTAGGACAAGGTAAAGAATAAATATTAATAAAATCTAATTTGTACTAATATCTTAAAAATATATGAGAATATAGTTGAAGCTAATGTTTTTAAATTATGGATTCTTTCATATTTAGTCTTTAAGGTGTACTTTAATTAATCATAAGTGCTAAAATCTAGATCATGTGCTTTAATTCTAGTTAAAGTAAGTGCTGAAATTTATCTAGCCCTCATAAAAGTTGTCTCAACAAGATATAATGAATTAAGAAGCATATGAGCATGGATAAATGAATGTGAGTATGAGATTGTGGAGGTCTCAGTTTGTGATCTAGTAGCAGTGGAACTTTCGTATTCTTTTCAACAGAAGGCTTTTGATCAAGATCAGGAAAATATAACATAATTTAAGATAGCCTAGATGATTTATTTGTTTTGTAATTGTATATGAGCATCTTTTAACAAAAAGAGATTACAACAGTAAAAAAGTCAGTTTGAAATATCAAGAGTGTCATAGGTCACAGAACATTTTTTATGTGAGTCTATTTCAGAGTCATGGCCCGGATTTTCAGTTCTGGAAGGCTGCAGCTTGAGGAATACATAATAATTCAGCAATTGCAACAGATATATTAGTCATAGATTTGCTAGTTATCTTTATTATTATTTATCTCGCTTTCTGTAAGTCAAGTTGTCATCTACCTAGACTTCTGTAAGGCCTTTGGCATGGCCCCACACAACAGCCTTGTTATTAAATAGAAGATTTACATATTTGATGGATGGACTATTTGATGGCTGTACAGTGGCTGCACGGCCACATCCAAAGAGTTGCAGTCAACAGCTTAAGGTCCAAATAGAGATCAGCAACAAGTGGTGTCCTTCAGGGAGTCTGTATTGGGACCAAGGCTATTCAGTATCTTTGTTAATGATGTGAACAGTGGGATTGAGTGCACCCTCAGCAAGTTTGCAGATGACACCAAGTTGAGTGGTGCAGCTGATTTGCTGAGGGAGGGGATGCCATCCAGAAGGACACTGACAGACTGGAGGAGTGGGCCCAGGAGAACCTCATGAAGTTCAGCAAGTGTAACATCCTGCACGTGGGTCTGGTCAATTCTCAGTGTCCATACAGACTGGGAGATGAATGGTTTGAGAGCAGTCTTGCAGAGAAGGACTTGGGGAGATAGATTAGACAGATAGATAGATAGATAGATGATAGATGAAAAATTGGACATGAACCAGCAATGTGCAGTTACAGCTCAGAAAGCCAACTGTATCCCAGGCTATATCAAAAGAAGCATGATCAGTAAGCTCAGGGAGCTGATTCTGGTTTGCTTTTGTGAGACCTCACCTGGAGAGCTGTGTCCAACTCCAAGGCTCCCAGCACAAGAAAAGCATTGACCTATTGGAGCAGGTCCAAATAAGTCCATCAAAATGATCAGAGGGCTGGAGCACCTCTGCTATGAAGAAAGGCTGAGAGAGCTGGGATTGTTCAACCTTGAGAACAGAAGGCTCCAGGGAGACCATATTGTGACCTTTCAATACCTAATGGGGACTTACAATAAAGGTGGATAGAGGCTTTTTACCAGGGCCTCTAGTGACGGGACAAGGGGCAATGGTTTTAAACTTAAAAGAGTGTAGTTGAGGACTTGAGCACCTCCCTGACAAAGACAGGCTGAGAAAGTTGGGCCTGTTCAGCGTAGAGGAGAGAAGGTTGTGTAGAACCTCACAGCAATCTTCCAGTATTTGAAAAGGGCCTACAGGGAAGCCAGAAAGGGACTCTTCAGCAAGAACTGTAGTGAAAGGACAAAGAGGAATGGGTACAAACTGAAAGAGGGGAAATTTAGGTTAGATATTAGGAAGAAAAGTTTTACTGTGAGGGTGGTGAGATACTGGAACAGCTTATCAGAGGAGCTTGTGGATGCCCCAACCCTGGCAGTGTTCAAAGCCAGGTTGGATAAGGCCTTGAGCAACCTGCTTTACTGGGAGGTGTTCCTGCCCATGGCAGGAGATTTGGGACTAGATGGTCCCTTCCAGCCCCTTAATATTCTAGGATTTTATGATTAAGATTTTATGATTAAGATTAGGAAGAAATTCTTTACAAAGAGGTAGTAAGACACTGGAACAGGTTCCCAAGAAATCCTTGGCTTTGACTAATCTGATCTAGTGAAAGATGTCCCTGCCCACAACAGCGGGGTTGGAACTAGATCACTCCTGAACCAAACTATTCCATGATTTTATTGTTCTGTGATCCTGTGATGAAGAGTAATAATATCTGTTCCTAATCAGAGAACCTCCAGTTTCATTTTGCTTTGCATAATGCTGCTCAAATAAATGGATTTGTTTTCATAAGGTTGTATGGTAAATGTTGATTCGCTGGTAATGCTTGTTTTTTTTTAACTATTGCATAAAAATCCAGCATCTGTTCACTAAAAGGAAAATGTAACTTGGTACTAGAAGGAAACTAGAACAGTAAAATTCTTCATCTCAAATCTGTGTAGGATGTGAATTCTGTTTGTCAAATAGTTAACAGTCAGCAGAAATGGAGAAATGCATCTCTAATGAAATTGTTTCTCCTTGTACTTCTGTGTTTCCATTTTTATTTCCTGTTTCATGAATGTTTGTATGCAATTCTGATATCAGCTGCAGGAAGGAGGGAACCCATAGATAAACGATTTGAGAGTTGTCTTTCACAACAACAAGAAAAAACAAAATCATGTAGTTTTCCTCCTTTCTGCCAACTCCTCAAAAGATAAAATTGAGATTTTCTCAAATGTAGGAGCTCAAAAAGGCCCTCACAGGCAGTCAAGACTTCTGTTGGTTAATCCACTCTAAATTGTAATCTCAATGAGTATGTAAACAATGTTCTGGACAAATGCAAAAGAATTAAACAATTACTACAATTAGGAACTAATGGCCCTTACTGAGTTACAATTTTAATGAGCATCAGGAAAAAGGGGTGAAGAAAGTTAGGAGGATGGAAGGAAGAGGAGTATAATGTCTTGCAAAAGCAGAATTGTTTTTCTTTATGTCTTGTTCAAGCTGCTGAAAAGGTTTATATGTATTTGTATGCACACTGTAATTCAATCAGATATATGTATATGTATCTGGACACATAGATATATAGATACCTATATGCATTTATAGATAAATGTGTGCAGGATTCTTTTTAAGTTAAACTAATCCTTCAGTGCTGGACCTTTGGGATTTTTTTTTTTTTAAAGGTCAGTATCTTGAGGAGAAAGTCAAGGAAACCTGTCATGCTTAAAAGTTTTGGTATTGTGTATTTAGGATGCTGTTACATTCTGGTGAAGAAGTATAAGCAATTCTGTGGACGAGAGTAGAATAAGTCAGCACTTTAAAAGGAAAAGAGGATTGAGCCTCAATATAGGTCTTGAAATAGACTACTTCTGCAAGATTTACAAGATCTTGCCAGAGTGTGGGTACAGTAGGAGAATAGTACACATTTGTGTGAGTGGAGAATTGGGTTTTAAATTAGGAAAGCATGATAGTGAAATTATGCAAGCGTTACTGAATCTTTCATGATTTAAAAACTTTTATTTTCTCAGATTGCTGTAGCAAGTAGTGTGGTGGTTTCCTAGAGTTTTCTTTTTGCAAAAGGTTTTTATTTAAACAAGTGAAGTTTTACTGAGGTACAGTTGCTTGTGAAAACTATTGTTCTAACATGACAGTGGATTTTGTCATTTTACCTAGTGACTTTAATGAAGGTGTAATCAGATTGCACTTGTTGCCTTCCTTTTAATTTTGCAACAGACAGAAGTATTTTCAGGGGACTACATGCGAATTTGGAAAATATATAACTGGACAGCTAAAAAAATTGTCTCAGGTAGACAAGGCCACTATTTCTTTTTTTTTCTTCAATACATTTCTGTATAAATTAAAATGATTTTGCAGTTTGACTGTTTGTGAAGCTCATGTCCTCTGATTCTGTCCTTATCCAGTTTTGTACTTCTTTGTTTAATTGGTCTCCTCAGAATTGAATCTTGTTGAAATTGCAGTCATTGACTGTTTTCAGTGAATGCTTAACAGCCTGAACTGATTTAGATGGCACTTAAATGGCAGCTAAACAATAACAAATGGAAGAGAAGCATGTCAGATATGACCATTATGGAAAGTGTACAGTCAATATTATACTTTTATCTTTGTTTTACTGTATATGCTTGATTTAGTATATTTCATATGATAATCTTTGCCTCAAATTATAAATAAACTATAAAATAATTTAAAGCTGTGAATGATATGCAAAAAAATTATACCTTTTCATAAATTATATTTGTAAGCACCTACCAAAAAAAATCTGTTTGCAAAAAGACAGTATTACTTCATGTATTTGAACCAAGCTTTCAGCAAAATTTCGTATTTGGAAGTCTTTCTGGGTCATGTCATAGACACTGTTTTTAGGGTTTTCTTGTTGCCCTCCTTATGCATATTTGTGATTTTTGTGTACCCTTTCTTTCACATTTATACAACTAGGACCCCTCAAAACAAACAAAAAACCAGCAAAAAACCGCAAACCAAACAAAAAAAACCCCAAAAACCAAAATCAGCCCCCCCATCCCCAAACCAAACCAAACCAAACAAAAAAAAAAAAATCCAACCAACCAAACAAAAAAACCACAAGGGTTTGATTTTCTATGATTACTTTCAAATTGCAACTTTGGATAGACTTTCTTTTGGAAAGTATCTAGTACTTCCAACTACTATTCCGAGTGAAAGTGTTGCATTTCCACGTAAAATCCTGTTCCATTTTTTCAAAATTTTTGTCTTTCATATTATTTTTGTATGGTACTAGATGAATCTTTTCAGTCAGGATGATAATATGTTTTCAATTTTCTCGGTGCCCAGCTTGAGAAACAAGAATTTTGTTTGCACTAGTGATAAGAAATCCCATGCTTTAATGAAATTATCAGAAGGTATGTTTGAACTGATGAAACACACATAAATCAACTGCTTTGCAAAAGCCAGTTGGAGTCATCTGATGATACCTCTTCCATGTCATGAACATATTTTTTAGTGTAATTTGTGAATAAATCACTGTGATAGCCACTGCCTTATTTAGGGGGCGTCAGGGAAAGAACTGCTCCACGTAGGGCACAAGTCAGGAGCTGAGGAGACCCCACTCAGGCTGTGCTCTCACTTTTCTTTAGCTACACGTGGTTAATTTTCTCTTAGGAACTTTGAATGGAAGAAAGCTTTAAACATCCTCAGTGTTTAAAAGGAGAGTTAATAATCATAGTTTCTAATCTCTTGTATTTAAGCAAGATAAATCATCCTTTCATCTATGCTCCCTGCTGAGGCCACCAAGAATCAAACGCACAGGTTACCTGGGCAGTGCTGCTGAGCTGCATGGGAGAAATTAACTGAAATTATTGGAGACATCCACTGCCTTCTTTCTGTTGATGAATTGCTCTCCTCAAATATCTGACTCCCTAATTATGCCTACATTTTTAACCTTTACTCTTCGTGAAGAGAAAAAACCTTTTCAGTAGATTAATAAGTAGATTTTTAAAATTTCAAGATGCTCCTAGTGTTACATTGTATTGTCTCCTCACTCTAGCACTTCCAAAGGTCTGAATTTGGTACTAAATGAACAGACTCATACTGACTATAAAATAATTAATTTGGTACAACTAATGAAGAGAAGAGAAAGAGAAAGAGGAAGAGGAAGAGGAAGAGGAGAGGAGAGGAGAGGAGAAGGGGGAGAGGGAGAGGGAGAGGGAGAGGGAGAGGAGAGGAGAAGAGAAGGGGGAGAGGGAGAGGGAGAGGGAGAGGAGAGGGTGTTAAATATGTAAAATTAAAGGCAAATCCTTAGTAGGTGAGTTGGTTCTGGAGCTAGGCTATGCTAACATGCTAGAACAAGAAACCAGCCCAACTTCTCTGACCATGCCATAAGAGTTGGACCTGCTTCAGTGGTCCAGAGGACCACAGAAGGAGCAGAGTGAATGCTTTCCCCAGCTGATAGGGGAACACCCATGCAGATGGGTTGAGAACCCTGCTGTCACGCCATCAGTGCTTACTCCTGGCCTGATAATATTGCCAGGTACCTGTCTCTCCATCATAAATGTGCCAGGTATTACTGACAACATAATCAAACATTGTGTTTTGGCTGAAAAACAGTCACAAAATTAAGGTACACTTTCTCAGAATAATGTACATTTTTTGATTTGAGAGTGTTGAAATCACAGAATTATCCATCCTTTTCTCTACATCTAAAATTTTATTGAAAAACATTCAGGTCATTTAATATATTAAAATAAAAAAACCCAAACCAACAACAAAACCCAAAGCAAAACCACCATTTTACTAATTTTATGTTCTTACTTAAAAAAGAAATAGCAATTCCCAATTTTAAAAGGGGAAAAACATATTTTGGGAAGACTAGATTTTGCCTATAAAACTTTCTATTTTAAAGTGAAAGAATTGCAATTTACATATTACGTTGCTAAATTGTCATAATTATCTTACAGAAATGTTACAGTGTAAGAAGGCTAGTAAAAGAATGAGTATTGGCACTAGCAGAAACTTCCAGTGCCCTTGTTTTTAATACCTCTGCTTGCTTTTGCATTTCTTATTCTAACTATGCTGCGTATGTGTTTCTCCTTTTAACAGATATGAGTCTGTGTCAAACAGGCAGCTATTAGGTTATTCTGCTGACATTAGTGCAGCCTCCAGCTTGTTATGTCAACTAATGCCACCCTGGTAGCTACAGTAATCTTTTTTTCCTGACTCAGATCCCTTCCTTCTCCTGGTCCTTTGAACTTTATCCGTATGTCTCTGTGAACATTTATGTGTCTGCTACATCCTTTACTATTTCCCAGACAAACTCCTTAGCTTACGTTTTTTGGGAAACTATTATGCTATTATTTCTTTTTATATATTTGCTATATATTATTCCTGGAGCAAGTGCTCCATATTTCTCATATTAGTTCTCATCAAAACCAGAGGGCAAAAAAAAAAGCCCCACATTTTTATCTTGCCTTTTCCTCCTTCTTCCTCCACTTCTGCAATGTCAGGGTGTGGTGATTTTACCACCAGCCAGAAATTAAACTCCAAATAAGCCACTCCCCTTCCCCCACTCCTTCTGGTAAAGGAAGGACAAAAGCAGAGGCTATGGGTTGAGATAACAATTTACTGAAAGCACAAAGCAGTGGCGTAAGAAGCACACAGTAGCAACAACAATATGAATAACAAAATTATATAAAAAGAGAAGGTGCTTTGCCCACAAAAAGGTGTTCACCACTGGGAACAAAACCAAGATGATAGATGTTCCCCCTGGGTCATGTCTCCGTGGCTTCCCCAGACAGAGATAAGATAGTGACTGTTCCCTCGCACTGAGCCATGTGTAGTACACGGAGTGCAGGCTGCCCTGAGCTCATACCAGTGTCTTGTCTGAGCAAAATGCCAAGAGGGTGTGTTGATTCTCCTTTCTGAATCCAACATGTTTTGTATGCAGCTCCATTTTATTTCATGCATGTGTATGCTTTTGTGCTTTGTAAGTTATTTCTCATATGAACAATTCCTTCTATACTTAAACGACATAAAAGACCCTTTCTATGTTATCGCTTCATTTAGATTATTGCCGTTTCAAATGGAATTTGGAGTGTCTAACTCCAGATTAGTTCTGTACCTTTAATTTACTAATAGAACAGTTGCTTAAGTTAGCAGACAGCACTAATAAAGAAAAAAATGTCAACTGTGAGGTCCTAGATTGAATCTGACAGAGACAAGATCTCCTTTACTATTTGGCTCTTAAGGCTTTAAGACATGTCAGAGTTCAGTATTTGCAGTAATTTAGGTCTTTGTTCACAACCTAACCTTGACAACTGAAACTTAAAGCACTTTTTTTTTTTTCACTTGCTTTTTTAAGTCTTTTTGGATATTTATGTAGAACAGGAGCTGTTGATAGGGCAACAATGGACCATTTACTGAAATTCAAAATGTTTCCTTTGTCAACTGTAGCCCTTTTTTGAGCTCTGACTGTTTATTATGTCCTAAGTACACGCATTTTCCTTCCCTCACCGCTGTTCACTTCCTGTCCAAATTGTCAACTAGAGAAGATACTGGGAGCTGATTAGGAACAAATTAAGGATTCACCACTTTGGAAACCCCTTCAAACCTCTTATCAGTGAGTCACTGATATTTATTTCAGCTGCTCCACAGTTCTCTAGCTTTCTCTACTATCTACATAGAAAGAGAAGAAAGGAAGGAATTTCGCTTGAGAATTTAGACACCAGAGAACAAAATTAAACAGAATGACACGCTCCCTTACAAAGAAAGAGAAAATGAAAAAAGGTATAAGTGCTAGACAAAGACCAATGAGGAGATAAGGATACAGAAAGCAACAAGAACAAAGAGGAAGGCAGATGAAGGAGGGAACAATGGCAATAAAGAAAAGAAGGAGGGCACAGTGAACCAGCAATCAAAGCAGAAAATGATGAGAACGATAAAAGAACTGAATCAATCTTAATAAGAAGTTTTTCTTTGCATGAACAAAGAAATAAATTCTGCAAAAGTGTAAACGGGAGGTACATAGAATGTTGAACTGAAAATTGGTAGGGACACACAGCAATAAATATGGCAAAATTTGTAGATAAGAGAAACAGACAATTAAGAGAAATGTAACAGAATGTAATGTAATGGTATATGTAATAGTACACAGATATTCTGCTCTGAGATGGATTCTGAGTGGACAAGACATTTAAATAGAGGTTGGTGTTTGTTTTCAATTTGAAAATTTAATTTTTTATGAAAAAATACATTGAAGCAATAAAATGCTTGGCATTATGCTTATAAATGCATAGCTGAAAGAACATATAATTGTCCTATACTCTTGGGAATATTTTGATGTGATGTTAAATGTCTAAATACTCATTGAGAGAGAAAGGTAGATAATAAAAACTGATAAAAGAATGTGCTTGCCCAGAGAAGGTGCAACAGATCTCTTGAATTTATGCTTTTATTACTGCAAAGAAGCCAAGATTTTTACAGGTTAGGAAAAAATGGTTAGCTAGCAAGGAAATCCAAAGTTAAATCATAAGGTTTTAAAACCAAACCCAAACCCAAACCAAACCAAGCCAAACTAAATCAAACCCAGACAACAAACTAAAATTTTGGCAATTATTTGAAGGTGGAGGAACCCTTCTTCTAAGTGACCTTAGGAAGAGACTTTCCCATTATCAGCCTTCCATAGGATATCTTGCTTTGAATTGGATGGCTGGTTTGGCTGCTTTGAATTAGCTCATGGATATAGGATGAGGTTGTTTACTTCTCATGTAATGCAAGAAAAACCTTTTACAGTCTCTGAGATTTATTATCTGTCTTCTTTGGAAAAGTGGGTAACTAGTTTTAACTGGTAACTAACTCTGTATGAAGAGTGCACATACCAGTTTTATGGGGTAGTGGTCTCTGAGAACCAGAAATTTTACTTATTCATTTTTCTTTATGTTGCTAAATTGCTTCATGGGATTTGAAACAGCCTAGGAAGGAAAGATTTTTGTTGTGAAGGCCATTTATATATGACAAACTTGTATGACGCTGTAACAGAGCATGCCAGCACAATCTGTGACCATTAGTCTTCCACCTGTGTTTCAGTTATAAAAAGGAAAAGAATGATAGTTCACAATAACAGTCTTGTCCCAGAAAGTTATAGTCTATGGGAAAGGCTTGTGCTGTTACAGAGTTGTCTAACTGCTAGACCTGTTTACATGACAGAAAGGTAACTCTTAATCCAGTTGTTAAATTCACCTTGTGTTGTTGCAGTTGAGAGTATCAATAAACATACCTCATAAAGTTGATAATTGAATCAAAAGTGTCTGGAACAGCCATATACTGTTGCTAAACTAAATCCTGAACATTTAGTTCCTATAGACTATTTCTATTGTTTTTGAAGAAAGGCATCATCCTTCTATTTTAATTGGTATGTCTGGAGAAAGGCAAAAAAAAGATACGAGTTTTTGTGCAAATATGTATGTGTCTGTGTGGGTATTTACATATACACTAATTAGAACGAAGTAATGATCAGGCATAAGACTTGAGCTGGAGAACTTTTCTCTTTGTCTCTCTAATATTTGTCTTAAATTGTGAGTGCAATCACTTGTTACTGACACCTATAGATTCATTACACAGCTGGAAGTGAGTATTTTATCATCCAAATTATTTACCTAAGAACAAGTTAATGTCAAAAATATATTGGAAATCCCTGAATATATTGATATGGATGAGTGACTTATCCTGCCAACCCCCCTCCAAAAAAAAAAAAAAAGGGCAAAAAATCCCTCTAGAGATTCTTTCTAAGTGTTAGTAGAATCCAAAAAATCTCCAAATCTGCTGTCAGTTTTTCTGCAGTCAGTGAAAGTCTTTAGGATCTAAATATAGGAACACAGATAGTTATGCAAAAGTGTCTTTTTTATTAAGATTTACAAATGCAGTCAAAATTTGTACAGATTTCTTATATGGTCCAATATGCTTTGATTTTTGCATTGTGAAACATATATACTACGCGTCTACTTTTCAAGTTGTATGGGAAACTTAGCTTCTACATATCTATAACATCTGTTCAAAGGACTGAAGTAATTCTGCTTAAATGCTGCTGCCTTATAATATGAAACAAACCGTGTAAAGAGACAAGTGTGTATTTTGTCCAGTTTTAAACAATATTAGAAGTTTCTTTAAGATGAAATAGATTTGGTTTTCTTGCTGACAGCGTAAAATCACTTTCTGTATATCCACCATACTAAAACTATACAGGTAGACTAAGTTTTAACTGAGATTTTCTAATACTATGAAAAAGGAATCTTGTTTTGGAGAAATGCTATTTATTCTTAACTCTGGTCTGAAAGAAACCAATTAAGACTTCTAGTGCTAAAGCCTGCAGATCAACATTTCTGTAACACTCTTTTACAAGGTGTTTAAAATTGTTGATGAGAAAGTTTCTCTAGAGTAACCAGCAGCTACCTACAATGAATGGAGCTCACATTTTTGGGTGGAATGTTGGGTGCTGCTGAAATGAAAAGGGCTTAGTGTAACAATCTAACTAATAAATACTAAATACAAAATTGAGGAAGGTTGTGGAGAGATAGTACACATATATAAAATCTTTGCTACACCAGTTTAAAAAAAAAAAAAGATTAACTTTAGTAACTAAAAAGTGAGATATAAGAGGAATGAAAAGAGGCAGATGCTGTTAAGGGCCTAGCAGACTTATGTAAACTCCCAAATGGAACTGTACATACACAAAAGTGGCAACATCTGAGTGGTGATAACAGCTGTACTTTTACTACTTTTAGGCTATATTTGTACTGTAAGTTTGCTTAGACAGAAGTATTTCAGTTGTCATTTAGAAAGTAGCTGTTGATAAGTTGCAAAAAGATTTCTGCTATTTGAAGGAAACAGTAAATATTAAAGGACACTATTTTCAAATAGTAACAACTGACACAATTATCTAGCATGGCAAAATCTGGAATTCCGTCAAGGTATTGTTTGGGTTTTTATTTTTCTAATTTGAAGCTAAGTAAATTTTTGGGTTACTGCCTTCATTATGTACTATGGTTCTTGATAATCCAAGTCTATAAATATAAACTGGATGAATAAGTCATAGTGACATGCTAATCAAGTTAATCACCTTTCATAGCCATTTGACATTGATAATTGCAAAAATATCCTTTGCCTAGTCCAAGTGCCATTGTAAACATATTAACCCAGACCATGGGAAAGTGAATCATGGCAGTAATAACCTCTATTAATTATTTTTCTTTCCTTTGTGATTTCAAGTGAATATAGTAAGTGAAAATATATTTAAATATAGAATTAAAAAAAAATACTTAAAATATAAAAACATCACAAAATCCTCCATACATTTAAAAAAAAAAAATCAAGTTAACCTCTTGACTGGTCAAAATACAGAACTTGGAGATAGGAAAAAAAGTATTAATCACTCTGTAAATGAGTTAAAGTTTTTTTTTCCCCAAATTAAAGACTATAGAAAATATTATAAGTATGTTTCCACATATAAATAATATGGACAAGTCTCATTCTCAGGGTGTGTATAATAAATTCTATAAGATATTATAAGCTTACAGATAAGGCAAAAAAATTAAAATGGAGATATCTCTCTTTTCTGAAGTTAAAGTGGAAAACAGTGGATTTAACTAGGGTTTAACATGAAAAAAATTACTGAATGTATTTGTACCTTCCTCTTTTCATAATATTACTTTCACTATTTCATTGTTTTCTACAATTTACATCTTATTCCATTCCATTCCATGCTCCTCAGTGATATTTTTGTATCCATCTCAGTTCTACTTTTCTAAGATCACCCTGATTAATCGTAATATTAAAATTTTGGTTTTTGACTTAACCATTTCCTATTTGCAGTTCTATCTGTGAATTACCTCTTTTGAAGATCAATATTTTTTTTAGGATTTCACTAAATTACCAAAATTACAAAATCACAAAAATTCCTTAACAACAAATACTTTGTACGAGTTTCTGTTTCTGGCCTAGGACCTGTAATTAGCAATATGCCCTGTGTTTTGGGTGAAGTAGGTTTAATCTTTCTGTACCTAAGGTTTTCTTGATGATTGTCTATGGAAATGAGGTCTGGGCTTTTTTTTTTCCCCCCAGAGTATTATTGGACCTTGTTTTGTTGTTGTTTAGAACCGCACTGGGTTATTGATCAACATGCTGTAATACCAGGTTTCATTATTATGCTAATGTGATCCAGATTTATATGGCAGTGCTTCTTAACACTGATTTATGTGATGCAGCTGTTGGAAATTTTTTAACTGCTAGTAAGCCATGAAGAAGCCATATCAAAAACAGGAGTTACTTTTTTTCTGCCTTTTTTTTTTTAAATAATAATTATAACCTTCATCACACAAACAAATTTATTTATTGTGTTTGTTTGTTTTTAATAAAAATATGTTTGCTTAAACAAAGTGTTTTTTTCAGATTGGTGTTTAGAGTAGTGGTCAGTTATTTTGGTATTGAGTTCAAAGGTAAAATTTCAAGAAAGGTACAGAGGAGGACCAACTTTGAATGTTCTAAAAAATCCCATTCTCTCTATGCCATCTTAAATGGATTGTGTACAAAAAATAATTTTAAATTGATTTCACATTTTGGATTATATGACTCAATGGTTTGGAAAAGTTATATTTAAAATTTTTATAAAGCACATATCGAAATAATGCAAAGACAATGAAAATGTCTGAAACTTCCTTCATAGGCTTTTTGTTTTACTGTCTTTATCAGTTACAGTAGTAAAAAGTAACAACTGCAACTCCTTATGTTGGTATGAAATGTGGGTGGCTCACTCATTCTCTTTTTTCTGTGAAATATCCTGTTTGCATGAATGATTATTTCCCTTAAAAGTCTTGTTTACTCCACTGTCTGATTCTGTTAATGTCAGTCAAAATGTCTCTGATATAGAATCCATATAACACAGGCTAACCTGTTCTTTGATGATTGCAAAATAGATCAGCTAAGTGGACTCGTATTTCTATTATAAATTTATTTTTATTTAAACATATCCCCTTTTATTAAAAGGTACATGCTAGTTGCAGATCTATAACTGTTTACAGATGAACATTTTATAAGCACATGGCTATTATCCAAACCTAAATACAGAGACAAACACTAGCTGCATTTTCTTACCTGATTTTAGCAAAAGAAATGGAATCTCTGAAAATTTCTTTCATGAAATGATTGTGGTACATCTTTGTTAATTTTGGAAAGATTTCTTCTTTGTTGGACCAGTTACTGGAAGATTATTAAAAGTGGAGGTTAGAATAAGGCAGCTGACACTCATATTATACTGGGTTAAAAATCTTTCATATAATAAAAATGTTTCTTATAATTGGTATTTTTAAAATTTCATTTCATATCGTAGGAGGTGTTTGAAGAGAGCAGTCAATTAATGTGAAAAATTACACTTAATTATTGCAATATTTTTTAGGAAATCAGAATCTTAATTACACTCTGGAGAGTTTTTTCTTTCCTTGAAAGCCTTCTTTTTGTTTTGTGGGGATGGAAATGGGAAAGGCTTCCCATGCGTTCTGTAGGAGAAGCAGAAAAATTGTAAAGGAAAATAATCTACATTTTCCAAGTCCAAATTTTTAGTTCATGTTTTTCTCCCTTGGAAGAGGGACCTTACCTTCTATTTTAAACTCAAGTATGATTTCCTTAAAAAATGCTTTTCATTTTCCTGCTAGAAGTTTCGCTATGGTATCTTACATGTAGTAAACAGTATGTAATTAATTACTTACCTGCTGTGAGACTGAAAATCTTATGTTTATGTAATTTATGCTGACATAGTGTATGTATTATGCTTATGTAATAGATACATTAATCTAGAATCCTTTTCTGGGTTTGTAAAACTTGTTATAGGGTCTCATTGATGATTTGATGGGATCAATAGCACCTCAAGTATCACAACTTTTTTCCCAGATCTGCCTTTCTCAGAATCTTAGATCTGTAAATGTAAAATGTTTTCTACTATGTCCTGGTTTTCTTCTCCTCCACTTTGTGTTTAATTTGATTGTCTGTTTTGTTGCTTCTTTACCCTTCCCACCCCAAGGGCATTTCAGAATGGATATGGGAAATTGAGAGCTTAATTTCTCCCTGCAGTGGTCAAAAATAATACCTTTATTCATACTTCTTTCTCTGCTTCAGGGGATTCAGGCTCTGCCTTGAAGCACCATATGCTCCAACCTCTAAGTAGAAAGATAGTCATACCCCATGTTGGAGGAGAAACACCTTTCTCTAGCATCCTCTGGACTTCCTCTCTTGCTCTTTTCTGCATACTCTGCCTATATTTTCTTATTTTCTCCTTTAAAGTGAGCAGGGGGCCTGTGAGAAAAGTAGGTTGTTTTTGACTCCGAGTGAAATTTTTCTGGAAGAAAAGGAATGAAATAAAGTCCACAGTGGCTTTTTTGTTTGTTTTTGTTCGTTGGCTTTTTGTTTGTTTTGTGTTACTTGTTTATTTTTTTTGTTTTGTTTTTAGCTATTGCTGTCAGTTTTCCAGCTAATTTAGCTGATTAATTGGTAGGTTTTATTCTATTTGTTGCAGTTACTCAATATTATAATACTGACTTTTTCATATTAAAAGTGTAGATTCTAAAATATGTGCAGATAGTTTTTCCTCCTTCACATGTCTTTCTACTACAACTTTATCTCTGTACCAGAACAGAAATAACATGTGTGGTGATAATGTCATAAGCCTTTTGCTCGTGGATGAATTCCAAAACTCTACAGAATATTTGGTGTAAGTTGAAGCTGTTCTGGAAGTTCCTGGCACTTACAACAGTGATAAGCAAAATATGGCATCTCTCGTTTCCATATTGCGCTATTTTCACACATTAAGGCAAAGTTACAAAAGATAGTCCAACTCATCTAAAAGCTTGTTGTCACTCACAGAAGCAAATCCGTCTCCCATGTTCCTCTGAATTTGGCAGTGTTATCCTTACCTTTTTTTCCGTTGGCTCTGGCACTCCTCAGGCATATAATTTTGTGGATATGCTTCCCTTTGATGACTGAATTGATGTGGGTTTATTTTGAAGCATTAGCTCTTCATGGGGTGGTTAAATGAATTCACATCAGGAGAAGTGTGCAAATCACTAGAACCAGTGTGAAGTCAGTGTCAGAACTCTGGGAAAACTGGAAGGAGCAGGTTCCTCTCCTTTAATGTTTTGAAAGCTCCAAGATCTGCTAAAATATACTGTACATCTTTACCCAGATTTAAGAAGATGAGGACAATAAACTATATTGTCACGATGTTCTTGCTGCCGGAGGCTAAAAATATGTACTTCTTGCTTAATTTTTTTTTTCATTCTAGTTACTTTAAGGATCTAGGATGCTTTCAAGTGCTATCCAAGTTACTGTTTTGATGTTTTCTTCTGACCAGTTTTTCTCCCCAAGAAGCAGGCAAATCCATACCCTAGAGATTTTTAAAGACTATTTGTATGGCAGTGCGATGTCTCATTCTTCTTATCATTTGAAGTTATTCTTGATATTTTTATATATTAAAATAAATCAACTGCTATAGGAAAGATAATAATTTATAAAGTCTGTTTAATTTCTGATGCTAAAAAAAAAGTGGACAGTTGTATAATAAAAGTTTCATGCTAATAATGGATGATGGCAGTCTTTAGAAACATGTTTTGTAAAGAATATAATGATGATACCAGAACCTGATGAGTACTTTATTGTTTAGTTCAAAGCGGTTGTTCAATTAAAAATGTTCAGCCTTGACCTATGATCATTATTTTATAAAATAACAGATTGCATGAGCAGTTTTGCATTTTGACAGGGAAAAATTATCATTTGACAAAAATAAATTAGTTCATAAATCATATGTCAATTTGTTAATGAATTGTTGAATAACATATAAGATATTTTTATTATAATTTTCAGTGAGAGTAAAACTTGAACCCAATCAGCCACTTCTGCTCAATCTAGTTTCCTTTATTTTATAGATTATAAAGACAAATTCTGTTTACTTATTTTAAACTGATTGAATATACATGTAAAAATTGCAGGAGTTACTCCTATTCATATTTTAATTGGAATGCTTTTAAGGAAACCTTTACATTTATTACTTTCTTCCTGATTCATTGGGTAAGTGACTGCTTCCTTGGAAGGAAAATTGAAAGACCAAAGATCAGTTGAACTTTACCAGGTTGTTGCAGTTCAATCTTGCAATACTCTCAGCTCCAATTCAACATCTTTAATTACTTCTCAACATGTACACATGAATGCGCACAAGGACACCCAAAAACTTAAACCTTGAAGCTTAATTGTCTGTTATTCAGTAGAGAAGTGTTATCCCTTTACAATACACTTCTGGGATTTAAAAAGTGTTTGGTCTGAATTGACATGTAAGAAAGAACATTAGAAGTTGTACTGGGTTGACCTTGGCTGTCTGCCAGATGCCCACCAGCTACTCCATCACTCCCCTTCAACAACAGGACAGCAAGAGAAAATATGATGAAAAAACTCCTGTGTCAAGATCAAGTCCAGGAGATCCCTTACCAAATTACTATCTTGGTTTCAGCTGGGATAGAATTAATTCTCTCTATTCCAGCCCAAGCCAGGACACAATCACAGTCAAAAATGACTCAATTTAGGGAAAATTATTTTAATTAATTGCCAATTAAAAAGAAAGCAGTATGGTGAGAAAAAAAGACATGAGCTAAAACATCTTCTCTCCATCCCCACCATTTTCTTCTCAGGCTCAACTTTGCTCCATTCATCTCTCTACCTTCCCCTTCCCTGAGCAGCACAGAGGAGATGAGGAATGTGGAGTTGTGGTTAGTGCCTACATCTCTGCTGCTTCTTTTTGCTTATGCTTTTCCCTGCTCCAGCCTGAGTCCTCCATGGGCTTCAATGCAGTCAATATTCATCTGATCTTGTGTGGCTAGAGAGGGGATACATGCTCTAGCACAGTTCTCCATGGGATGCAGGGGAATCTCTGCTGTGTTGCCTGGAGCACCTTGTCCTCCTTATTTGGTGCTGGTGTTCACAGGTCTGTTTTTCACACTTTTTTCCTCACTGCTTGTGCCGTATTTTATCCCTTCTTAAATATGTTTTCATAGTGATGCCACCAATTTTGTTGATGTACTCCGGTTCATTCTACAGTGGGTCCTCTGGAGCTGTCTGGAACTGTGTCCAGCACAGGGCAACCCCTGGCCTCTCCTCACAGAGCCTTCCCCACTACTGAAACCTTGACACCTGCACCCAATGCACACATGAAATTTGCACATTACAGAGCCTCAGTTTAACTCACTGCCTACATATTGTTTTCTTGAATCATGAGATTTTCCTATCCTTCCTAAATCTCTAGCTATTCCATCAGTAATATATTGCTTAACTCTGAATTTTCTTATTAGTTACATGTTACATTTCTGAATAATTTTAAACTTTTGGATTAATTAAAGACCTAGTTCAACAAGGTAATTGAACTTCACCTTACCAGTTTTAATTTGATACTTTTCAATTTCATTAATCGTGAATGTGTATCAAATGAGTGACTTGATTGCCATCATGAGTAATTGTGTGACCGAATGCACCAGAATTCTTTTGGAGCTTATTTGATCCTCACCTGAGTTAGCTATTATTGTTTCTGGACTTTTTAGCCTTGGACATTCTTGGAACTTGCTGTTAGGACATGGTTTGTTCTGCTCAAAGCTCGGAAGGGCATAGTTGCATGGGTGGGTGCATAGAATAAGGATTTGACAAAAGGCCACAGCATTGAAGAGCTGATGGGAAATTAGTTTTACTCTGGCAGAATAAAGCAGTCAGAAATACATAATCATGGAAATATTGTTGATGTTATCCATCAGTTTAGATATAAGACTCTCAAATGTTCATATGTAGGATGTAAATAGTGTTCTGTTGCTCTAAGAAATATTCAGGTATACTAATTTTATTTTTTTTTAATGTGAGACTTTTTTTTTTTTCATTCTTCTGTCAGCCAAGAAAGAAAAATTTAAGCAGTAACTCAGAAAACCCACTCCAAATTGTATACTGGAAACTAAGGAAAGCAATGTGCCTTTGTGTGAACGTGGAATCATAGAGTCATCGTGTTCCCTCGGGTCCTATTGCTGCTCACTACAGAGAAGAGATCAGTGTCTGCCCTCCTCCTCATGAGGAAGTTCTAGACTGCCATGAGGTCTCCCCTCAGTCTCCTCTTCTCCAGGCTGAACAGGCCAGGTGACCTCAGCTGCTGCTCATGAGGCTTCTGCTCAAGGCCCTTCACCACCCTCCTTGCCTCCTTTGGACATTCTCAGCTTTATATTTTTTCTTATATTGTGGCACCCAAAACTGCAGTAGTACTGGAGGTGAGGCCACACCAGTGCAGAGTAGCGTGGGACAATCAGCTCCCTCAGCTGGCTAGTAATGGACTGCTTAATGCACTTCTACATCTGCTTGATGTAGAAATGCTCTTGTAAGATCTGTACAAGAAATAAATAATGATAGTACTAAAAAAGGTTTATAGCATTTTTTTTTGCGTGGGAATAAGTTTACTTGCACTGCTGTGATGATAAAGAGTAAAACTCATTATGAGTTCTGCAGTGAAATTTATCTTTCACCATCAATTTAGCAGGTTGACACGTAAAACATCATGCTTCTCAACTTTGGCAACCTTTATATTTCATTAGTATTGTCCTCTGAGATTTGATTTTTTTTCGTCCCCTCAACTAGAGGTTCTGGAGACACCTTATTGTGGCCTTTCAGTACTTAAGGGAGGCTTACAGGAAAAATAGGGACAGACTTTTTAGTAGGGCCTGTAGTGATAGGACGAAGGTTAATGGTTTTAAACTAAAACATGTTAGATTCAGGCTAGATACAATGAAGAAATATTTTACAGTTAGGGTGGTGAAAGAGTGGACCAGATTGCCCAGGGAGGTGGTAGATGCCCCATCCCTGGAATTATTCAAGGTCATGTTGGATGGGGCTCTGAGCAGCTGCATCTAGTTGAATGTCTCTACTTATTGCAGGGGAATTGGACTTAAAGGTGCTTCACAACCCAAAGCTTTCTATGCTCCATGATTATATTTAAACTAAAGGCTGTGAAAAAGAGATGTCTTTCTATGGAGGTCAGGACTTTTAAAACAAGCCTGAATACTGGTATCATATTCTTTGGACCTGTTCCTTCACTGAGAGAACAGCACTTTCTGACTTTGGTGTATGCCATGAGAGTAAGCATGTTAGAATTGCAAAGTCCTCTCTCCTGTGCTATTTGTGGACACTTAGGTCTGTAACTTAGTTTGGGTGACAGAGGCTGACAGAGTATGTCTCATGGACAGTTAAGGATTGGATCTGACTGCCCAGAGAGGCAGGACCATCTCCCTGATTGTAGATTTAATTGTATAAAGCCCTGAACAACCTGGTCTGATCTCAGATCCTTTGTTTGAATAAGAAGTCGGAATAGAAAACTCCTGAGGTCCCCTCCAACTTGATTTATCCTGTTATCTTGTGCTGTGGAATGAATATTTTTGGATCTCCAAGCAATCTTTTTACGGTAACTTTCACATGTATTTTCATATTTTCAATATGAAAAATTTCCTATTTATTTATTTGGGAAGATTAATGTAATTTTGGTAAACTGCATGGTAAAACCATAGCAGGAGTGAAAAAAAATCTCCTTTCTCTTGTGGCATTCATGCTACTTTACAGTGGATACTGATAGAGTAAAAGATGCTAAAATGATTAGAGCTGCATCTCAAGCATTAGGTATTGATGGAATTTGATATAGAAATCCAGCAGAATGGGGTACACTTCAAACTGAATGACCTGTATGCCTTTGTCTATGAAATATGAACTATCTAGTTTCCAAGAAGGAGAAGCATTGGTTAATATGTTCTGGATCACTTTAAAGGTGCATGATGTTATTCAAAAGCAAAGATATATGTAGTTAGCAGCTGTACATAACTTTATTTTTAAAATAGTTTATTTAGTTACTCTTTCATATACTTAAAAGCACTGCTGATGTTTAAATAATGTATTTAATGACATAAAGACATTTTGGTTCATCAAAGATCTTGGTAGTGAAATATATAATTTAATTTTTGAAAGCATATTACCTTGCGTTTCCTAGACTTTCTGTTGACTACCATTTATGGCTGACTGCTACTGCTACTTAAATAGTTTGCAGAGCTTTTGAAACTTTCTACTGGTATATGCTGTTTGCTGTTCAGAGATCAGAGATGCTGTTGTGGTTTAACCCCATCTGGCTAAACTAAGCACCACACATCCATTCCCTCACTCCCCCACTAGGGAGAAGGGGAGGAGAAATAAAACGGTTAAAAGTGAGAAAACTCATAGGTTGAGGCAAAGACAGATTAACAGAGAAAGCAAAAGCTGCACATGCAAGCAAAGCAAAACAAGGAATTCATGGCTTCCCATGGGCAGGCGGGTTTTCAGCCACCTCCAGGAGAGCGTGACAGTGACTCGGGAAGACAGACGTCATCTCTCCAAACATCTCCCCTTCCTTCATCTTCCCCAGCTTTGTATAATGAGCGTGATGCCATATCTATATCTATATCTATATATCTCCTTTTGGTCATTTGGGGTCAGCTGTCCTGGCTGTGTCTCCTCCCAACTTCACATTCACGCCCACCCCCCTCACCATTGTGACAGCACAGGACGCAGCAAAGGCCTTGGCTCAGGGTAAGCACTGCTCAGCAGCAACAAAAACATCCCTGTATTATCAGTGCTGTTTTCAGCACAAATACAAAACATAGCCCCATATTAGTCGCTGTGAAGAGAATTAACTCCACCTCAGTCACAACCATCACATATGCTTACGTGTCTGATGAATTATTATGGAAGAGACATAGGCAAAAAAGACCACAGAACAGTCTGAAGAGAAACAGCTGCTAGATTTTACATTGCCATGTAAGAGGGCAACCAAATATACAACAATCAAAATATGGGATGTCAGATTGGATACACTGAGAATTTAAAATCCATACTTTATTAAGTAATCACATCTTCTTTTAAATATCTCAGTATTCAAAATAAGAAAATGCCATTAATTGTAGAAGTAAGGGAATAGGGTCCTCGGAACCAAATATTTGATGAATATTAGACAAAGACAAAATTGTGTCTAGAAAAAAATACTGAAGAACCCTGTTATTTTAGTCAATTAGATGCTGATCTTAACAAATGCAGTAGCAAGTTGAGTGAGAAGATCATGATTTTATCTTAGAAAATGCAAATTAGCAAACCCTTCTGCTGAGGTTTTTTTGGTTTTGGTTTTGGCTTTTTTTTTCGTTTGTTTGGTTTGGGGCTTTTGTTTTGATGTTTTTTGTTTGATTTTAATGAATTCATCAGCATGTGATCGAATCAAACCAACCCCAGCAGCACTTTATTAAGTTTAAGATGTTTTTATTTGCCAAGTATTAAGTAACAGATAAGTAATAACAGCATAAATAACAGATAGAAAGTTAATGGGCATACCAGCAAATGAAACAATTGGTAGAAGGATTATGGTTAGCTTAATGGGAGAAATCCCCTGGTGGTGCAGCTTTATTTGTTTATGTAGTGTGGATTTCAAGAATTCTATTCTTTGAGGTTTATCAACTTGCATATGTATCACTGAGACCAAAATTTCATCATGGCAGAAAAAGAAAAGTTACACTGATATTATAAAAACAACAACAACAAAAAAATCAGGAATATTTCCTGTAAACCGCTAAATATGGAATAACATTTCTGTTTTCAAAAAGTTTGGCTTTATCTGTGGGGAAGATTTTCAATGAATGTATAAAAAAGGTTATTTTACATACTTTTATATTTGGCATTTTGCTTATTATGCATATTCTTTTTAGAATCCATCTTCTCCTTATGACATTAAGAATAAACAGTTCTTTAGAGATCAAACTAAAAGTGAGAATGGATGGGCTTTGACACTTTTTAATTTTACAGTCAAAGTTATGATAGGTTGACATGTCATATTTTGTGTTTTACATTTCTGCATTATTTTATATAAATTAGGGACAAACATTTCTTACACTTTTCAGATTAGACTAAAACTCTCCCTGCTGTAAAATTTCTATGAGCTAATCAAAAGTTTATTGAGATGAAGTGAAAGACTACTATTCACTTAAAATCTCTTTGTGTACTATCCAATCCAAGCTAATATCTTCTAGAGGAACTGTATTTTCTTTGGAAATCACTCACACACTTCAGAAAAGCTAGAATTTTGTGAACCTGAAAAAAACCCACAAACTAGCAGCAAAACAAAGAGCTGTTAAAATACATTTTTAAAAGCTACATATTTAAAAGAGTGATCAATGCTTTGTCAGGCAGCAAATATTTAAGATCTACAGACAATGAGGAAATACAGTAATCTTATTTACCGCATCACAATCTCAAGTAAACAATTTATCTAAGAGCACTTTTGTATGAGTAATCAAGATTGCTTTCTATAATTTTAACTCCTTGTGAAAAGATTGCTCTGTTTTGATCCCTCAGCTGGGCCTAGGTCTTTCCTTAAGGCCTGATGAGTTTAAACTCCAGCATGCAGGTAAAGTTCATGTGATATATGGTTTAAGGTTTATCTCAAGAATCACAGTAAAAACAGAAAACAAATGATTGATCAAACTTCAGAAATTTCCAGTCAGGACTCTAAAAGCTTGAAAACCACAAATCTAAGATGATTTGTCATTTCAAAATTATGTTATAGGTGATTAAAAAAAGAGAGTGAAAGAAATTATAATAGCAAGATTTTAATTACTCTTGGAGCCATAATCTTTTAAAATAAAAAAGGAAATCAACTGTAGGTGCCTTTTTTCTGTGAATCTACAGCACGTGACAGAGCAGAGTAACACACAGGAGGAAGAGACAGAGTGACACACTCTGTAAATTACATGTTTGAAAGAAAATAATTATGTCATTTTCAATCACTTACAAAACCAAAAAATAATTACTACAGATTTTCATATAGAGTCAAACATTCTCAATCTTATTTATAATTTATTTATTATATTTGAATTAATGGGGACAGAATATTAAGAAATTCCTGGATCCATAAGGCAGAGTTTTGTTTCAGACTCCATTTGACTTCTTCCATTACCAAAAAAAATAAATAAGGATGGTGTCAGAGAATACATACGACAGAGCATCCTTCAAAACTAGCCTCTCACCTGGAAACAGACATTCTTTAGTCACTTTATTTGTACATCAGGAAATTTTCTGCACTTGCATCCTGAGTAGTTAGAGACATCTGAGTACTCAAATAAAATCTGTCTTATTTTCCCAAGAAGTCTTAACAAATAAAAATATAACAGTGAATATAACAGTTTTTATTACTAATCTGCTTCCAATATTGCTAACACTCATACTCAAAGTAACTAATTATTTTTAAAAAATTCCATTAAAATTCAAGTTCAAATTGTACAGAATCTTCCAAGAATCTACCTCTTTTCTCTGGTGGTATTCTCATGCTTCTGATATCCCTTTGGATCCTCAGCTGCTTTGGTTTTCCTTGGGAGGATAAAGTGGCACCACAAGGTAGTTATGGCAAACAACCTACAGGATTAATTCTTTGCCAAAGAGTATGATGGTGATGATGGAGATTTTCTTCTCCTGAGTCTAGGGTCTACTTGGAGTAATTTAATCACATATCTCATATGACCTTTTCTCTGGCTCCAAGGTAATCCAGGTTTCTGTTCTCCATTCTTACACTGTAGGGTAATTAAAAAAAACTTTGCCAGATTCACGTTACTGAAACTACTTTACAAAGCATCATAATATTACATGCAAATAATATCTAAAATCTGAATATGTATTGTGTCTCCAAATGACATGTCATCTTTATTTTCACAATATTTAAATACTAGAGTTTGAGAATTTCTATAGACAAAAAGTTTTTCAGGATGAACATCTGATCTTTCTACCGTAGAAAAGCTGAATAAATAAAAATATCTCTCAACCTTTTCCTGCATTCCCCGAACTATCTGTAGTCTTGGACTACACACATAATGTGTCCATTTCCTGTGGGTGTTAGGTGCCTGGCAAGCTTGTAAGACACTAGCAAGAACAAAGCAAACATATTCATTAGTATGCAGTGTATTCATTTAAAAATTTGTATCCCTGTTCTATGTGTGATAATAGTTGGTAGCTGAACTGCATCATCTCTATGAAATACTCAAGTAGAATGTCACAATTCAAAATTGTTTCCTTTTAAGAATTGAGACAGAAAGAAGTGTGTTTTCTTCTCAGACTTCTGTAGACATTATCTTTTAGCTCCCATGGTTTCTGACTACATGAGCCAGTATCAGTTACTTAAGGGATCTCTTTATGAGGTCGGGGAACACTAAATGAGCCAATTCCAAAATCAAACAGGGAAAGAAGATAAGGACCAGGTGAATGAAAATCCAACCCAAAAATAGAAAAAGAAAGTCCATCTGTCGTAGTATAAATTTCTTCTGCAAAAGTGGTAGGCTACAAAGGAATGATTGAAGAGCCTAACGTAAGATGTAGGCACGTCTGTAATCCCTAAGGGATCCTGCCTGGCGTCTGTCTTTCCAGAAGTACATGGATCTCATGTTGGTCCAGTGTCATATCTGCCAACTCTGTGCTGATGTTTCAAGTACCTCACAGTGTCTAAAACTGCAATAGAAAGTCCCCTGAATAAATCCCTTAGATATTTTAAATTTTAAAAAAGTTGATACAAATGGAATGAAATATGCAAAGAGAAAGTAAGGTGGAAAATTGCTGTAGATAAAAAAACCCTGAGCTACTATGGGAAATTTAAATTTTAAACATGTTTAATATGCAGATGATACCAGTTTAAGGAGATGACTTCTAGTTCTGCATGTGTTCCACCTTTTTTTTTTTTTAACTTTTACCGGGGTACTCAGACGTTTAGTTGTGACTGCCTTGAGGAATTGGCAATCAGGCCTATGCACACACATTATCTTACAGGTATTTTGCTGCTTATCTGACATATCTGTGCTGCAGTTATGATGTGCTTGCTATGTTTCATTTTAAAGGGCAATGAAAACTATTCTAGCTAACATCGTAGAGTTTAACATACAAATGGGACTTAAGCTCTGAGGTCAATGTCTTGTACCCGATGAGTAATACCCAAGTATTATTTCAATTGTCTAAATGAATTACATTACATTCCTTTCTGAAAATCTTTAGTGTTTTACTGAGTGATATTTGCATGCGAATTTTTCCTTAATTAAAAATTTTGATTAATTTTGCATCTACTAAACCAGGAGTAAAACTTCTGCATTTCTTCCTATCAATTTAAGTGTAGCAACCAAATTAAAGAAACAAGCTGATCCTTTCTGACTAAGTGCAGCATAATGATAGTCATAAAAGGCCCACCCATGAAAGCTAAATGGTATCAAATGGCTCTTATAATGGTCTGTTTTTCATGAGGAGCTGTGATGTTTGCTATGTTAGTAATATATGTGTTCAGTTTAAAAATCCCCTACCCATCTAAGCTGTGCATATGTACCACTCATAAAATTAAATACTTGGGGATAACTATGTATTTATTTTCTGCTGGATATGTGTTTATATCCACAAGTCTTTAAAATTATTGAGCAGCTAAATAAATACCAGCAAGACCTACTGTGTGATGCAAGTTAAAGTTTTATTCAAATTCCTGTTTTTGTCTTATATTAGATCAACTTATTTTAAAGTGTTGATACTTACCAATGCATTAATGTATTTTGGTTTTGGTTATTTTGTTTTGGTTAATGACCAAGCTGTTGGGAAAATTGCAGTGATACTGATTTATCAAAGAATTATGCATATTGCCTTTTTGGAAGATGTGATCATTTGATGGCTTTTTTTAATTGTTAGAAAAAAAATATATATTCTCATAATCAAATAAAAAATACTTTTCCATAATCCTAAATAGTCTCTAAATAATTCTGCACCTTTTCATATTAACATAAATTTTTTAATCTAGTCTTGGTTTAGTGACATTATTCATAAGATTACCAATGATAAAACAAAGAATAGGTTTCTAGATACACACACTGATGACTTGCTACATATAAAATATGTATATGTACTTCTTTAGGGGCCATTGCTTCTTTTGTTCATGGTTTTAAATTTTCTGGTTATGTGATGTGAGTACTATTATCATTTGACTTTCATACCTGTCATGACTGTAACCAATGATGTACATTGGCTGTTGCATTGGGGTGGGGTTATTGTGTTTTTTTTGTTTGTTTTTGTTTTTTTTTTCCCCAAAGATTGCTTAAGAAAAAATAGCAGAATACAATTAATTTAGAATATCAAGGACACCAAGTAGAGAGGCATCAAAGAACAGTAAAAAATTTTTTAGGATCCCCACAGCAAATAAGTCTCATGGTAAATTGCTGGTACACTACATAGAACTCATCTAAAGGTATCTTAAATCTAAAAATAAATAAAACATTAAATAAATCTTAATATTGCAATTACAATTTTTTTTTTTTTTAGCAAATAATTTCCTGACCTTTTGAATTCTGGGCTTCTCGTCACTCTATGTCCTTCACACTGATGAGACTAGAAAAACCGATAATGGCAGGACAGAACTCATCATTTAATTTGCAATTTCAGAACAAGACTGAGGCTGAATTTCAGTACAAGCAGCAGCAAATGTATTAAAGCACCAGTAAACAGCACTAGTGTTTGTAATACTTCTATGAGGAAAAATTAAATATATATACCATTTATTCAAATAAAAATATCAGAATTTACATGTTTTTTTAAGTCCTCAAGACCAGTCTATGTAGCTATATATGTAGTTGTATTAGGAAAAAAAAAAAACCTCCAAAAAAACCCCAACAAAACAAACTAAACCAATCCCTCATAAAACCTAAATAAACAAAAGACCACAGTGAATTTTTTCTAAGAATGTAAAGGGAAAATGTAAATCTTGAGCAACCTGGAGTAACTCTGACTGTAAGCCCACTCTGAATAGTAGGTTGAACTACTTGAGCTCCACAGGTCCCTTTTGATCTAAATTTTTCTGTAATTCTAAATTCAAAGTAAAAAGTATAATAAGGGATTATCTTCAAACACATGAAAATAATTTAAATGTCAATCATTAATAAAGTAAGTCATCCTAATCTGCTACACAATTTTCCACACGTGGCTAACTGGGCTCTAAAGATATGTCCAGATTTCACTGGTGAGTGTATACAGCTAAATTCTTCAACTTGTTCTTTAGGCAATTTTGACGGGTAAATACTATGGTATTTTGTTGGTCTGGTATGAACCCTGATGAGGTTATTCTCCTAGAACTGAGGAAGTTAAGTGTTAGCACATGTACATCAAATGAGAAGAATGTGTAGAAGTGAGTATCAGCAGAGCGTGTCAGCAGTGCTGAGTACACAAAAACTTTCCTTTCATCTGTGTCTCAAACATAGTGGTTTTAATAGAACAAAACAAGCCCAAACATACAAACAACACCAAACCCACAAACTTTAACAATACTGTAATTTCTTGCAAGAGAGCTTTCCTTATGAATGTGTGATTCCACGATGATGTTCCTTGCACTTTCTCTGAGTTGAAATCAGAAATTTCTTCTCTGAGGCTAAAGTGCATAGTTTAAATAATATTAAATTCCCTGATTAGAATGAATCATGGTCCCCTTTCTTTCATCATATTATTGTGTAAAAGTTCAGCCACTACAGATTTGAAAAGAGACTGGTGTAAAATATAAACTGCAATACAAGTTTGAACATAACCCTAAAGAGTGTAAATTGTCTGGTGGTTTGTGATTTGCTTGATTGTTTTATTTCTTTCATTTACTGATAATTTAAACCATTTTTAAAGTCCTGTTTCTATATCTTACTATCATCTATATTAAGTACATTTTTCTCAAACTGATATACCGTACCTGGTTCAGTGTCCATGAAAGACGGTCAAATTTAACATGAATTCCTCAATTATCATATAAAAATCATTTTTTAAAGTAATATAAACTACATACTTTAAAGCCAGTTGTCCTTTCCATGATTAAATATTGTTTGACAGCAACTTGTCACGCAAGATTTTTTTTCAGACAATTAACCATGAGTTGTGCTTTTTTGTTTCTTAGGTTGACAGGATTTCATCTTCCTCCACCTGTGACAAGTACAAAATCTGTATTTTCACTCCGCTTGACAAGTGACTTCGCAGTTAGTGCTCATGGGTTTAAAGTTTACTACGAAGGTAAGACATTCTTAATAAAATATTACGTTTTCTTTTTCTTTCTGATCGCTGTACATAACAAAACTAAACATCACACAAAAATTTATACAAATACACATTTATAACCTTATCCAAGTTGCAATATTTGCTTCTCCTGCAATCATTCAGATGAATACATTCACATCTAAAACTAAAATGTTTAAAACTCTACCATCTATAGTGCCATCCAGACACAAATACCTTTAAAAATGGCAAATTATTTAAGTTCTGATGAACTAAATCATAATCTTTCTGGTTGTTCTAACACAAGCTTATTCAAATTAACATCAACACAGTACTAATTACTCTAGAATTTCTCTAGATAGTGGACTTTATATCTGCAAGTTTTATGGATGGATTCCTTCTCATATGCTGACGTAGGGGAAATGCTGACTCAGTTCTCTGAACTGATGTAAAGCTACTTCCTTACTGCAATTTTCACAGTTGTCTACAGTTGTCACACAGACACTGAAGTAATTGAGCTGGAATATGTATTCCTGAAGTCCAAAAGTTCATAGTATTGTATGTATGTTGCAGGAAGGATCCTGTTTATAATCAAGATCACTTGAGTAGTGTTTCAAGAGTTGGTTTATATCATGCATTCTCCTTCTTAGATCTATTTCATGGTACTGGGACTATGAATTCTAACTTGTGTTTGTAGGATATAAAAAGAAAATTGTTTTTTCTCTTTTTCTTTGCTATTGCTCTTTGTGTTTTGTTGAGTTTTGTTGAGTTTTTTTTTTTTTTTTTTTTTTTTGATTTTGGGGGTTTTTTTCCCATTTTTTTTTAAGATACTTGTCTCCGTCAAGAAGACAGTAGCTAAAATAAACTGCCTGGAAGTTCTGAGGCCATTGTTATTCCCTGCTTGGTCCCGTTTGCAACAGAAACTAATCTCTGAGAAAGTAACTAGCTGAGCAACACTTTGATAGCTAGGAAAATATCCAAAAATTAGTAACGCAATGGAGGGTGGCCATAGAAATACAGCCCAGAGTCACTCTGAAGTAAAATGTCTGCAACCATCAATATGGTCTACCTTCAGGTATGATGCATTAGAATACTACTTAATATAGAAATTTCCTCTTATATATCAAGATATGAAATTAAAGATGTAACATAACTTTCAGGCTTTTCTTGCTTCTTGAGTTAGAGAAAATAACTGAAGTGGATACACACTATCTTTTTTTTGTGGCTTGCATAAAAACAAGAGGTAATCTACAAAATAGAAATTCAGCCTATGTGTCACTGGTTTTGGCTAGTTTGTAGCTACTCTGCAGTCTGTTAATTTTTCAAGTATTTGGTAATTTTGTTCAGCAGCAGCATTGTTACAAATATGTTCTATTAAAATGTACTATGCAATTCCTATGTTTTTTTAACTATGCAAAATATAATATTTATCTCTCATGCGCGTTGAATTCACTATATATGGTATCAGCTGTTGTTCTTATAAACTGTTTGCCAAAAATTTTTGCACTACTAATGCTAACAGACAACATACTATGCATCTCAGTTATGACAAAATAATTAAATCTAAAATAGAAGATCAACAATAGACCAGTTTGCACATATGACTGACTCCTCACATAGTTCTTTTCTAGGTTAAAATAGCATGCTGATTAATAGAACTCAAGCTCCTAAATCAGTTTCAAGTCTAGGGAAATTTTACTTTCAACCACAGAAATCACCATTTTAGAACAAAAGGTAAACCTGTTTCCTTGAACTTGATATTCATCTTTTTTGAAACTGAGGTTTTATTTTGTGAGATTAGGAATTTGAAGAAGGTAGGCTAGATAGCAGAGTTTTAATTCAATAGTCTTTCCACAGACAGATCTACTGTTTTAAGACCTACATCAAGGTAACTTCATTCAGTCGGAATTTTTCTGTAAATACCCATTTTTCTGACTTCCTGTGAAGCTACCTGTCTTTACACCTAGACAGCAAAGAAATTAAAGCTCATTACGTTGGATTACATTCATTTCATGCATCCCTCCTTGACGTGAGAGAATAGATGTATTTAAAGGATAATCACATCAGAGCAATTTCCATTTCTTGTCTTGTACTCTTTCTGAATGTGTATAACCCTGCAATCAACATTGTAACTTCTGGTTCTTCCTAGTATCTAATTTTCAAAAATTTTGATTGCCCAGTATCTCCTTCTTAGCTTCCTGATGAAACATCTGCATACTTAGTACCCCTAAATATCAGACCACATAATTTCATGCTTCATTATGGATTTGTAATTTGAAATTGAAGACAGAAATAATTAGCAACCTTCATTACAATAAAGTAAAATGATAGAGGTGGCATGAGAGGATAGGGTGAGCAGTAGAGACATATATCTGAAGGGATTAGACCCACTTGTGATTTGAAAAAGAGGGAACATACCTTTCATAATCAGAGATAATTTAAAACACTTCGTTTTGAAATGCTTGGAAATAGAAAACATGGGTAAATGGTTATATGGGGTGCGTTACCATTCACTATTTAAAAAAACCAAAAAACCAAAAAAACAAAAAACAAAGCCTGCAAATATCTCTTTCTCTGACTTCTCGTGCTCTTCACAAATTTGCAGTTGAGCTGGAAGTGAAGTGAATTGACAAGAAACTCCGGAGTACCTGACAGAATATGTAGGAAATATGAGTATGTGGTGAATTTCCTTGATCATAACACAGTGGAACATAGTCATTTTCTAATCTCCTGAGAATAAAAATGTGTATGAAAAGGTATAAAATTATATAATTAATAGAAAGACTATGCTGATCCACCATGTGGAAGCCATTGCAACTGCATTCAGTCAAACTAAGTGCACAAGAGACCACAGAAATGCCCACTCTAGCTTGCTAACATCAGTATCATACGCCTTAGACTTTATTCTGTGTCCCACCATCCATCTCTCCCCTCTTTCCTTTTCTCCTCACCGTCTTTCTTTCCTCAATATCAAGTGGCATATTTGCGTTACCTTTGGTACCACTTTGCACATACTTCTTTATGTTCAGTTCCTTTATTATTTGGAAAAACACATCTCTATCTAGCACAATACCCCTGCAGAAAAATGATTTCATGAGAGAAAACTGGAACAGATTACCCAAAAGAAATGGACTTCACTTACTGTGAGAACAGAAATCAGTGAGATGCATTGAAATTTACTGAGGAATTTTAAGGAAAAACTGGAGCTACAATAATTACCAGCAGTAATTTATAATTTTATTTCTGTCTAGTGACACAGCGTTGCTCAATCCAACGACTGAGAAATGGAGAAGTTCTGAGTTTCTGATTCTGTGCTTGATTTTTTCTGGCTCTGTGCAACATGCGTAGGTATTATTGTATGGAGGAGAAATGCTATACTTAATCATCTATTTAATGATTTAGGCTAAGTCACAGTGCAGCTGTGTCCTTTTTATTTTATTTCTGAGGTGATTATTTGGTTTCAAAATAGAAGAATTTGATGCACTTTTCCATTTCCTGTTGCCCTAAGATACATAAGCAGCTTTATTCACTGAGAGTTCAGGAGGGAAATACAGCTGCTGAGAAAGAAAGCAGCATAGCAGCTTGGCCCATACCGCAAGGGGCTTCAGTGGACCTAGTCCTGCTTTGAACAGTGCTTCTTTTTGTTCTTACTGTGTTATTTTAGAGCTACTAAACAGGTAGCTGACATTGCTAAAATCATTGTCTCCATTAAGAAATTTACTGCTAGAATTTATGATAATCTTTATTCAAGGTACATATGATAGATATGTTTGTGCTATCCTATTGGTCATGGCAAAGAAAAGAATTTAATATTTAGATTATCCTTACAGTGAAAATGCTGAATGTCCTGGAGGTGAATTGAAATTATTGATAATAGTGGTATGAAATGTAACCTTTTCTGGTTTGTACTGCTGCACATCATTTTAAAGCTGAAGTATAAAACTGAATTATTAGACACTGTATAAATAATGAGATGGTCTTCATGTTGTACTGGACTGCTGCTATGGAATTCAGCAATTCTGCTGAAATGTTTTTGAGAGGGATTTGAGAACAATGTTAAAAAATTCAAGAAAGATCACACCTTTATGGATAATGGGAGATAGGGGAAGGAAAGAAGGTAGCAGATGGTGTTTATTAACAGCATAGGATTTCCATCTAGTGACTTCTAAGGACCTGTCATGCATTTCTTTCAGCAATATAAAGAAAAATTGGTATCTGATGTACAGGATTATTGAAGCATGTAGATCAGAAATACTAGTAGGACTTAAATGTGCCAGGATGTGTATGCTAAAAATAATTTTGGCAGTTGGTATAGAGCTAGAGAATGAACAAACAGGATAACCTATTTTTAGCTCTCCTCCATATCAGAATTCAGAAATGTGGCTACACATAATCTAAATCTTGGATTTAGGTAAGGTTCATGAATTACTAGCTGTATTAAGGTAATAATATCACTGCTAACGTAGTATAAAATTTAAAGGAATGCTAATGAATTATTGTTTAGTGTTGGAGTGGTCTCTACAAAAGTCCACTGAAGAATTGTTTGCCAGTTTGGAGTTGTAAAAGCCACAGACTTTAAGCTGTAAAGTTGTCACCAGGCTTACTACCTGACGATATTATAGGCTGTTTTTGTTGCTGCTGTTTAGATTTTGCCATAACTGTTGTGGGTATGGCTGCCCTCTGTCATTGCATTGTTTCAGCAACCCCTTAATAAAAATAGAATTGAATTGAATTTGCCTAATATTTCGGAAAGGGAAGGGAAAGGAAGGAAAATTTAAACAGAGAATGATTAAATTACATAAACAGATATATTTGTAATGGAAAGTCCTGTTTTGACAACCACACTTACTAAATCTAACAAGAAAACACGCTAAATATAAGGCAATTCAAACTGTTGGATAACAAAAAGAAAATAAAGCTGCTGGAGTTCCTGTCTTTTGTCTGAATGTATGAACATGTGCCACATTGTCTACAAAGCCCCATAAAATTATCTAGCATATCCTTTTGGTCTTGGAATACTAGCTTGGATGGACAACATCCCACTAATGCCTGTTCATGGACTTGTATCTACTCTCCACAGCAGATGATACAGAAATAAAATTACTATGTATTCAGGGAAACAGAAAAAATGAAAGATATTTATCAGACTTTGACTTTATTATACCATTCTTCAAGACAGCCATTAATGTGGTAGGTAGTTCTGAACTCCCTCTTTATATGGAAGGCAAAGTTTGCATTATTTAAAAATTAATTTAGTAAATGAAGTTTAGTTATAAAAGCATAACAAAATTTACAGAAAGATTAAATAAATATTTAAGCTATAAGACACGGTGCTAGGTCATGTTTTAAAGTGATTTTTTATAATGATGTATTTGCAGTGTAACTCATCTAAAAGACATAAAGTTGCACAAATTTTATGTTGTGATAAACAATAACAGGATATTGTCCTGAGTTTGATCCTATTATTGGTACTTCAGCATCAATCCAGACCAAAAAAAAGCAAAACAAGAAGTCTATTAAAATTTTTGAAATATCTCAGGTATTTTATGTGGAAAAACAACATATCAGTATTCTTTCCCATGTATCATACAGAGATGAATAGCCGCATGACATCTTCCTAGACAGTGTTTTCTTAAAATCATAAGTAACTTTTCCGAAATACACAGTTAATAGTGTCACTAAAAGAAATAGATATTATCTGGGAAAATATGTTTTTTTTCTTTCAGTTCACACAGTGTAGCCTGAGTGTCACCATACATCATTGCCTGAGGACTATCATGCTAATCCTAATGCCAGATGTACTTGTAAAGCTGTAACACAGAAGACAATCACCCTTTATGAAATCAATACTAGATTGCCTTGGTGCTTCTACCTATATTACCTGTATTTTATATTGGGTACCACCATTCCTGTATAGATAGAGAGGGAGTAAGGAGAAGTAACCCTGTGTACTTAATCTGTTATATTTTTATAGTGTTTCACACCATTTTCTTGATACTGAAAACACTAATTTGGATTTGGCTGAAGAATAACTCCTGGAAACAAATTTAGCTCTCGACGATATCAGGCTTTAATAAAACTTTCTTTGATTACACTGATCACTCTGCCTCACTTAGAAGTAAGACTTTTTAATTCTGATTTTGGAACTTCTAGCCACTGGCTTTTGTTCTACTTTTATCTACTAAATTGCAGAGCCCTTAATATTAGCATCTGTGAGTGCTTATGCAGGTTCTTAAGTACTGCAATAAAATCACACGCTTCAGAGTAGTCTTTCTCTTTAATATTGGCTTTTAAAGTCTTAACATAAAGTAATTTGTTCCAAATACTGAATTATTTTATGTCAGTCTTCTGCATTTTCATAATTTTGTGAGCGTCGTGTGAGAAAGGGCTCTGGTTGGTACACTCATCTGGCTGAGCCCTGCACGTGATCACCACAACCTGTCCTATCTTCTAATTAAATGTTTTTTTAACTCTTAGAGCAATCTTGCTCTCTGTCCTGTGTGTGCGGAGGTTTAAAGGGCTGATGCCACTGCAGTGAGTGCTACTGGAGCCAGACTGGGGGTGTGGGTGACGCTGGCCTGTGGTATCAGCTGCTGGAGAGAGTGGGGTCTCGGTGCCGTCTACTGGAGTGGGTGGGGGTCTCATCTGCCAGCAGTGGCGTGGGAATGATGTGAGTCCCAAAGAACAGCTATCAGGAGGATACTGCATGAGTGAAGCAAGTGAGGGGCTCAATGCCAGCCCTCAGAGCAGATCTTGTGACAGGTACTGAGACAGGGTGTGACAGGTACTGAGATCCTGTGACAGGTACTGAGGCAGTGTCAGGGCAACTGTGCGTGTGACTCACCAGCATACTTCCAGGTGGACTCGCCGGTGGGCAGGAAGTCCTGGATCTGGGATGAGGTATCAGGTGGGCAGAGACTCTATGCTGGACAAGTATGTCAGTACTTCATGTTTGCTAGTGGGCATCAAGCTGGACCAGCCAGTGGGCAGGGGACCCATGGGGCCAGTAGGAGGGACTGGGGTTTGGGTAGGGGTGCAAGGCAGACAGAATGATCATTCTGGTACTTGTGGGACCTGTGAATGTACATGTGCTTGTGAACTCAGGTAGTCCTGTGTGTGCACCTTCATGAGTGGCATCCTGTCTGCCAGCCAAAGAGGGGACTTGGCTTCCAGTGCTCATGTTGAGGTGGGTGGTGTTGAAGGCAGAGTCTGGCCTGTGCTGGTCTGTACCCTGTTGTCAGTGTCTTGTGTGTGTCTGTGTGTTTCTCTGGGATACTTGCTCAGCTGTGCAACTCGTTAAATCTACAAATGGAAAAGCAGCAAGAAGGTCCATTGCCTTGAGTTAGACATTGCCAGGTCTCAAGATGCCCCAGAGTGGGGTCCTGTGACCAGGCAAGATAAATATCCAGGCCCCAGAGCTGCTGGATGCAGTGGCCACTTATAACAATCCCCTCAGATCCTTAAATGTCATTTGGGTTTATCAAGAATAATTTGCCCTTGGTAAGTCTGTGCTGGCTATTCGCAATTAGCTTCATCCTTCAGGTGGTGGAAAACGGATTACAAAAATGTGCTCTTTAGGCTACTTTAGGCTGCTTTAGGAACTGAGGGAAGGGCTACTGGTTTATAGTGCCTGTGGTGATCTCTCTTGCTTTCATTAGGACAAGTGCATCACTAGTCTGTCTAAACATGAAGGACTACTGCTGATTGCTAGAATTTTCCATGGATTACTGACAGCTGCTTTTTAGTCATGGTGAGACAGCTCTTCTGCTACCCTTGGATAAATCTATGAGTGTCAATATATTCAACTTCTCAACGTAAAGCCAGAACTGACTACCTCTCTCGTTCCCAACTGGACTGATACATGAAGAGTTTATTCCTTGTGAAGAATGATGCACATAAGTCATAGAGTTCTTGGGCCTTTTCCATATTGTATATTGTTGTCTGTTCCGCTCACTGATGTATCTACACTTTTCCCTGCCTATTTTTTGCTACTAGCATACTTGTAGAATCCCATTGTATAACCCACAACACCCCTCACTACTGTGAATGCCCCTTGAACTTCGACCTTCTTCATTTTGTCCCTCAGTACTGAAGCCCCACTTCTATACACCTTTCTTGTTGTCTATCCTTTTTTTTCCATTTTTTTTTGTCCATTCTTCTTTGCATTGTAGTTCATTAAGAATCTACTGTGTTAGCCTCATGAGTCATTTGCCAAAGTTCACTTCCCCTTAAAATAGTTGGGATGTCATTTTAAAAAAGATCAGCTGTTTCTCTGTCTGCCCTTCCTCCTCATAATTGCTTCCCAGGAGATTCTGCCTAAAAATCCCACAAATAAATCCAAATATGATGTCTTAAAGTCTAGTGTCCCAATTTTAGTACTTAGTCTTCCTTCTAAATCTAGACTCAATTTTCTTCTCTTCTGCTCTATTGTTAGGTCCCTGTCCCTTGATAGGACAATTTTTAAAGGCTCTCCTTTTGAGTTAAAGAAGTCCAGTTGCACTTAGGTTCTTCTTTACCTTGATCAGGCAGTTTCCTTTCTTCCCAGCAACCCTAATTCATCTTCAGATGAGGTACTGTTATTAAGAAAGCCAAACTCTTGAAGGCAACTCTGCAACTGGGCATTGGTCTGCTGGATGCACCAGAAGGATTGAAAGGTATACCAACACCATCAGAGATCACATGCCCCTCTTTCTTCTCCTCAGAATCCCATATCAACTTTTCTTCTGCTTAAGGTTTCCTTTGGCCATGTTATTACCCCTCACATGGGTGAATAGCATGACATAGCAGTTGTGAAGCTGAACAAACAGCAATTGCTCTGTGAAATTATGTGTCTGGGCTCCAGGCAAGAAGTACTCGGTCTGAGATTAGAGGCCTGGCTTGTAGGCAGGGGACTGTGCCATGCAGGAAGGAGTGTCTAACCACTAGTACCTCTCAAAGGTCATGTGGATGAGTCTCAGTATGGATGGCTGTGTCACGTTATTATCAGTACGCAAAGTAAGTAAAAGATTGTTTCTGCTGCCAAATATTTTTCATCCTATTTTTGAGAGAATACATGATAAATTCATATAGATAGACTTCTCCTTCCCTTCCCTTTCATTTAAAAAATAACATATAATTTTTAGGAAAAAAACCCTCATAGACATGTGCTTGATTATAGACCTAGTGTTTTATTCTACCATAATTAGCAGTTAGACTTTAGTGGTTGTCTGTTCAGGGCTAAATTTTCTTTGATAAATCTTAACAAATAAATAAATAAAAAGGTTGATTAGAGAGCCATAGAACATGCATAATTTTGTGCCAGGCAAAATGAATGGAAATATATTTGTTTGTTTTAGCATATGCAAAAAAGTCATTCTTTGAAAGTTGAAAACCAATGACTAACCTATCATTTCTTCTGCCCTGAGAAATTCTTAATTATTAGAAAAACAAGATGTCTCTCCCTTAGTTGGTAAAAATCCACTCGCTATTTCAATGTTTTCTGTTTAGTTTCTTTCAGAATAATGTTAAATAAGCCATATTTGTCAACTTATTGTACTGTAATTTATCATTTTGATATATGCCTCATATTGAAGTTTAACTAAGATAGTGATTAATTTGAAATCTTAATTATATGTCAGCCTTAAGTTTTTTCTTATATTTTCAATGTCATTTTTCATTAAAAAAACTAATTGAATATACACTGCAAGTCTTGAAAGAAATTTCCCAAGAGATTCCAAGGTTTTCTTGGTGAACTTACATTCTTCAGGTACTGGACTGTCATATTATTAAGATAACTACAGTACGCTGACAAAATCTAATTTAAGGTTCACATTTTGATCCCATGTCTAGACAAGTAGTGATAACTGTAATCCAATATAGCTGAAACAGTATTCTGCAGGAACTAGTATATTCTGCTCATTAAAGTATCAAATTAAATGCAGCTCCATGTTTATAAGCAGTTACTTCCTTCATGCTTTTTCTAAGTTACAGTTCAATTAAATTTTCAAATAGTAATACACAGCAGCAGACTTTGAAATATCCATACAGTTTATAAAAATGGAGTTGCTGAAAAGTGGCACTTAACACCTCTGGAACTACACGGTTGAATCCTTCAATCGGCATTTGGTATTTGACGGCATTTTGGCTTTGATTTATGTTAGCTTTGATAGAACTTTGGTATCAATAATATCAAAATACGCAGACCTGCAAGAACAGGTTCAGAATGCTCAGCATGCTATCTTAAAAATTCTTCAAAAGTAAGTCAGTAGGAACTCTATAGATGGAGAGATTTATTCATGAAGAGAACATCCACTTCAACAATACAGTACTATAACCTAAGAAGAGACTCATTTTGTCATAAATAGATTTTCAAAGTTTGCCAGTTTTTCACATGTATGTTAAGTTCATATTTGGACACTCAGATCAGTAACAAGACAGTCATACTCATCTGGATACTCATGTTATCCAGAACGATACCATTATAACCATTTAGCGGTGATTATGATGGTGATTTTATTTTAACAGAAAGAGAAGAACAATTGCTTACTCAGCACTGAAAATCTCTGCCTATTAAAATAAAATTCGTTAGAAGTGTATTTTGAGAGATGTTTGCTTTTTTGATCAGCTCTTAGCAGAGGATTTCTCATTAGCCTGTGAGCTCATACAAGCAAAACTCAGCATAAATTTAGGCAGCTTTGAGAATGGATGGATAATAGTGCTGTGAAGTAAATGGTCAGTCAAGTGCCTTAAAATTTGAAAACAAAAAGTTAAAATAATTGGAAGCAATTTATTATTAAATAAAAATTAAGTTTTATATATATATAATTAAATAAAAGTTAATATTAATCTTCTGACTGTTCCCTTTGGAATCCCTATCTGAACAACATAAGGCAAAAGAAAAAGCCATTCCTTTGTCAGGTGGTTGGCAACAGGCCTCTGAAATCTCATAGACCATAAGTGGCACATTACAGCTAAAAATTATTTAGCTAAGCTGCTTATCTAAGATACATACTATAGATGTAGTTGGAAAAGATGTAGCAAAATATTGGCACAAGTTTCAAACTTCTTTTTTAAATGCAGCTCTACATTAGAAATGCTTTAAAACTCCAAAGCTAATCTATTTCCTTTAAACAGAGATTTATTCTAAGAAAAAATCACAACGAATTCTTGATTTTTGATGAATTGATTAATTCTTGATGAATTCTTGATACATTTTTTATGTAAAACCCTAGAAAATTACATGCTTTAAAAACATCAGTTTGGTATATGTAGGACATTTTTTAAAGAATTTTCTGAAAATAATAACAATGAAATAATTAAAAACGTGATTATCAGCTCAGGTTTTGGTGCAGAATTTTTGTACGATTTTTTCTTTTGGTTTTCATTTTACATTCTGCAGTTTCCCTGCTATAAAAAAGCATCGGAAGTGTATATTGAGAAAATGAACAAAACTGATATTAGAAAGCAATCCTACTACTTTACTATAAAAAAGCAGAAGATCGTGAGTCTTCCTTATGTATATTTATTGTGTGATTAAAGAAGAAAATAAAACATTAGGATCACAAAAGTTGGGGTTTTTTAATTGAATTTAGCATTTACATTGTTCTTCCCCTACTGTTCTGTCAATGTGCTTCTAAGCAATAAATGTTCTTAGTTCTTTTAGGACCAGATACCATTGTCACTTGTAGCATTCAATTCCCAGTCTCTCTAAAGGTATAATCAACACTGATGCACTTAGTGACTGTTGTAGAGCTGATTTTGTGATTAAGATATGAACCCTATGGGAAGTGATTTGAAATCACAGGGTAAGAAAATGCTACTAAACTCTGGCTTCTCAACATGAACATGTGAATCAGGGGCTGAACTGGTGATGCAGAAATGAAAGTCGGTGCTAAATGCTTATTCCTCTCAGCACCCTGTCTCTCTAGATTACTAGTTAATAGTAAGTAGAGAGATGACAAGAATAAGATGTTTATAGACAAGTATTGCTGTTAAATATCAACATGCTATGTCATCTTTAATTATAGTATAGCATTGCTCAATTCTGTACTTGTCACAAGAGCTCTTATTGCAAGCAGTAAGTGTGTTATTCTGGGCATGAAGCATCTTCATTTGGAAAAACGTTTTGCTTAACACCCACAATTCTACTACTGTCACACCTAAAATACATTCCAACTTCGCATATTGGTGAGATGCAATGAAATACCGACTCCTAGTCTTGTTCTAATCCCCCTGCTGTGGTCAGGGACACCCTCCACTGAACCAGCTCCATCCAACCTGACCTAAAACACTCTCGGGGGTGGCGCATACACAGCTTCACTGGTCAGCCTGTTCCAGTGACTCACCACCTTCACAGCAAAGAATTTTTCACAATATCACAGACTGTTCTGGATTGGAAGGGACCCACAAGAATCCTCAAGTCCAACTCTGAAGTGAATGGCCTGTGCAGGGATTGAACCTGCAACCTTGGCGTTATTAGCACCATGATTCTTTTCATATTATCTAATCTAATCCTACTTTCTTTCAATTTGAGTCACTGTATAGGGTCTTTTTCTGAATCCTTCTTTGTAATTTAAATTTATTTATTTATTTATTATTCATAGGATACCTCTTAAAGTTCAGCATAAAATAATATTCCATAGACCCAGGAAAAGTTGCTCAAAAGCAAGGAGTTAATTGGACAAAAGAAATCAAAAGAAGAAATTACTGAAAGATTAAAATGGAAAAGGAGACAGAAGCTAAGCATTGATGAAGCAGATTTGGTTACAACTGCTGGATGAAGACTTGTATAACACAGGAGTTCCTCACATTAGTTTTGGTAGGCAACACATTTCAATTTTGACCAATGAACCAAAACAAAAAATTGCAGTATTAGAGAAGTTGTCATGGAGGTTACCATCAACTTGGTGAGATTAATCCAGAACTAGAGAGCAGTAAAAGGCATTGAAAAAGGATTGGAAAGAAAATTACTTGAATTTGATCATTTATTATCACTATAGCTTTTGAAATGCTACAGGCTTGGTCTGGTTGTTATCTGTTGTCATGTTTCTTTCTCCCTCTCAGCTCGTTGTAGCACTCACAAGGCTAGGTAGGGATCCAGATCAGAGAATTAATATAGATGAAAACAAATTTTGTTGCATCTATATTGTTCCTTCATCTTTTTCTCTGGTCCAGTCTGCTGTATGGCTCAAAAATGCTGAGCAACCTAAGAAACCAAAATCATGAATGAGATACATGTGACTGACGGTGTGAGAAAAAATTGCTCCATTGAAAACAGCCCATTTACCTTAATTTAAAACATTTATCAAATCTGCATCTTGATGCAACATGTGTAATGCAGAATGACAATAGGAGATTATAAGTCTTCCAGCTGTAAATTGACTCACCATTTACCTGCACTTCAGTGCTTAATGCCTGCTGACAAATTTACTGGGTACACAAAACTGACTTTTGCTTAGAAGAAAATGCATCACAATATCTTAGATTCCCAAGATCTTTTTGCATTACAAAGGCTCCAAGGAGCAAGTTTGTCATGTTTGGATTTGGGTCTTTCATAAAAGGATTATATAGTGTGCCTGTTATATTTACTTGAATCCAGTTTGATCACTATACAGACTTGAAATGATAGAATAAAATTAAAAAAAAAAAAACAAAATCCCAAAGATTAATTTTGTATTACAGATTGGGAATAGCTGCAAAAAAGAAAATTAATTTAAGGACTTGAAATCTTAACAAAACACTGATTTTTCTCCTGGACTACTTCAATTTCCTCTGAGATTTAGGTTTCTTTTTTCCAACCTCTAAACTGTAAACCCTTTGGTTTTAAGGTTGGTTTCCCACGTGAACATACTTTCACTGCTCCCTTCTAAGGGATGGAGTTCTTCTCTCTTAATCTGTCTCTGTATTTTAGAAGTTCTATCATTTGTTTGATTGACAGAATGTTCTGATCTGTCCATGAAGATCATGTCTTCACTGCCAGTGCTACCTGTGGCAAAATTGCAAGGGAAAGGAAAAGGACACTATCCTGTTTTTTGCAATTGGTTTCCTTTCTTGGGAGTTGTTTTTAGCTTTCATTTTAATGTCTATTGAATTCTTTCCTTAGCTCTTTCCTTTAATCCCAGTACTGTCTTGTAGGTGACATTTTTAAAGACTGCTACATCAGTTTATAAATCCTATCATGTGTGAGGGATTAGGTGGTCAAGATTCACTTCACGAGACTTCCAATCCACATTACAGCACTGATGTCGATATCCCGTATTGTCATTGCAGACTCCCTGTATAGCAGAGGGCAGAGGTAAACAATTCCAGACTGCCATCCCATTTCTTTTCTCACTAGGGCTATAGAGTAGGCATAAATGACTGGGATGTGTAGGTGTAAATACAAGCCATACCTAGGCACACTGCAACACACAGGTGTGTGTGTTTTTTTTCTCTTCTTTGAGAGGATACATGGCAAGATCACAGATATTAGAGTATTAGCATTTTTCACCCTCTTCCCCAGAATTGTTAAGCAGTTTTAAACTGTTGTCATATAGGTGTGTGTATGATGGTGGAAAACGTAAGTACTTGTGAGATTATTACTGTTCCTGCCCTCGGGTCACATCTGTTGTCTTACAAGCAGATGGACATTGCATTGACTCCTAGGACACCTGGAACCTTTCAACTGGTGGGGCTGCTGAAAGGCCACAGCACTATTTCAACTGTATTCACCCTTTCCTCATCACAGCACTAGGATGAGTCAAAAACTCTTCCATACTGCTACCCACAGCCACTTGGTCTGATTGTTGCCCCCGTTATTTCCTGGTGGATTTTTCCTGTGGTTTTAGTCTGTTTGCAACAAAGACAAGAGTAGCTTTGAGCCTATTTCTGAATTTTTCCACTTCTTTGAAAATCTGAAGCTAGGAAACTTATTCACAGAATTTACTTGGTGTTGCTCTAGGTTTAATGATATGATCTGTAGATCGGCCTAAATATGTGTGTCTCCACTCCTGATCAGAAATTAGGACTTCATTGACTCTTTTTTGTCTTGGAGTGTAACTAAATTAATATAGTTATATAAATTAAGTTTGTTCATAGATCTTTCACAAGCAGCAAAAACTGAAGAATTCAATACCTTAGTGTTTAAATTTTCCCTAATTATTTAAGAAGTGCAAAGCCAAAATGACTTTCCAGTTTACTTGCTTTATTTAGTAATGAATATTGCTAACTATGCTCACACTATTTTAAGAATAAAAATTTAAGATTAACATGTATCATCTTCTAGCTTTAATCTGTGTAAGCGTAGCATAGGAGAACATAAACATAACTTTGCATTTCCCACAGAAATTACACACAATTCTAAGGATGGTTATTGACACAGAAGAAATTTTATATTTAGGAACAATCTAAAGGAACTAATTAGTTGCAACAGACTGGGCATCTCTTCAAAGTCATTTAGTTTTTATTCTCTGGCAACAATTCAATCTGTTTGTTTCGTATACAACCCAAATTTATATATGCTTGTGTATCCAGATGATCAAACAGTAGGTTTGTTGAAGGGCAACACCACTGAAGTTTTGAAGCAAATCAGAGGCTTTATTTCAAGGCCTGAACTACAGACCCTTCGTGTCTTTCCACTAAATATGACAAGATACATCTAGTGTTGATTTTCACATCATGGAGCAGGTCACCTTCACGGAAAAATAAACCAAAAGTTTTTTTTTATGATTCCTTTCAGACTCCTGTGAATATTTTTCTTTAACTCTCAGATATTCTGAACTCTCTTTTAAAAGAAAATGAGTGTATCAGGAACTCCTGTTCATTTCATGTCATTGCTTTGGGCCTGAAATAATCTTTTCTATTAGTGGGTCTTCTTGGGAAAACACTAATAAAATGTTCTGTTCATGTAGCAGAATAAAGGTAAGTTTCAACTACTTGTTGCATGAGTCAACAGTGCACCCTGGAAGCAATGTTAGCTAATGACATACTGGGCTACTATGCAAGTATAGGCAGTAAATTGTGGGAAGCTAATAGTTGCCTTTCCACAGCTCTTGAATCTGGAATATGACATTCAGTGTTGGATCTTCAGTGCAAGAAAGATGCTGATAACTTGCAGCAAGCTCAGGGAAGGGTCACCATCAAGCACTTACCCTCCAAGGAGAGGCTAAGGGAGATGGGCTTCTTCAGTCTGGAGAAGAGTTGGCTGGGGATAGGGAAGGGTCAGAGCATTCTTCAAATACTTATGTGGAGCCTAGTGAGATGGGTCTTCATTGAAGTGAATAGAAAGCCAGACATACTAACCAAAACTGCCCAGAGGGGTTGTGGAATCTCCCCTCTGAGATCTGATCTTCTAATTGATCCTGCTTTGAGCAGGAAGTTGGACTACAGCCCTCTTGAGGTTCCTCCAACCTGAATTATTTTATTAATCTATACCAAGTAACCCATAGAAAGTAATCAAGAGTAATAGTTTTAATGTCCTAGTTTATTAGGAAAATCGAATGTGAATTCCTGAAGGATGTATTTCCCTATAAATACAGAGAGATTTTGAAGTTGTCTTGAATTATATCAAATTCAATGAAATTTTATTATCAGGGAGCAGCAAGGGCTGGAAGACAAGGAACATGAAACTGAGGGTCACTTTTACACAGACTGTGCATTCCTCAATGGGGCACAGTCCTACAGGGGCTGAATATGGGGGGCAGAGCCAGTGGCTGGTAACGGGGCGAGGGGGTGTCCATAAGTAGCCATGGCAACATGGCAAACAATAAACCAGGACCAGGCTGCATGCAGGGAGAAAAAAAGAAATGGGAGAAGGGCCAGATGGAGATAGGGTACCAACATAGGGCTGAAAGTCCTTAGAGAGCTAAGCCGACTACATCATAGGGCCAAGGCATTCGTGCGACAGACATCTGAAGAATGGTTGGAGAGCATTTCCTGGCTGGGTTGAAGTGGGACTCCAGGGCCATGGGCAAAAATGAGGGTCCTAGCTGAGATCAAGTTCTGTTGCTGCTTTCAGTGCCTTGACATTTAGTCTGTCTCAGGTTATTGAAGAAATTTGTACTTTGTGCATATATGTTAAGTCCTTTTTTAAACTGTGACAGCTGCAAGTGTGCAGACACTTCAATTTCACTACATATCTTGTTCATAGAATCTCTAAGTAAGCAGACATGCTCTATTAATCTTTACTATATAATTTATTCTTTATATTTCTGAATTGGAATAACATCATGTGAAGTTCCACAGAACTATAATTTTTCCAATTTGAAATCAGGTGACCTTCAAAATATGTCATAAAGCATGATGAGAGAGTGTTTACAACACTAAATTTAGGCATTTAGTTTATCTTAGAGCATTAGAGTTGGACTCTAAATTGTCCTGTGAAAAGGAACTATTTTTTTTTCCATTGATTTTATAGAAGGCATTGTCTATTAATTTTGAGAACCAAAATGAGAACCAAAATAAGCACCTGATTCTGGACACCATGAGTGTCTTGAGAGTAGAAACTCCCTACAGAGGAATCTGGACAGGCTGAATTGATGGCCCAACACCAGTTCTGTGAGGTTTCACACTGGAGATCCTGCACTTGGGTCACAACAACCCCATACAATGCTACAGGCTGTAGGAAGAATGTCCAGAAAGCTGCCTGGTAGAAACGGACCTGGGGGTGCTGGTCGACAGCAACTGAACATGATCCAGCAGTGTGCCCAGGTGGCCAAGAGGTCCAATGGCATCGGGCTTGTGTCAGAAACAGTGTGAACAGCAGGACCAGGTCAATCAGTATCCCCCTGTACTCGACCCTGGGGAGGCTATACCTTGAATCCTGTGTTCAGTTTTGGGCCCCTCACTACAAGAAAGACACTGAGGTGCTGGAGCAAGTCCAGAGAAGGGCAAGGCTGGTGAAGGGTATGGAGCACATGTCCTACAAGGAGAGGCTGAAGGAGCTTGGAGTCTTTAGCCTGGAGAAAAAGAGACTCGGGGAAGATCTAATCACTCTCTACAGATACCTGAAAGGAGTTTGTAATAAGGTAGGGGTCTGTCTCTTCTTCCAAGTAACAAGCAGTAGGACAAGAGGAAATGGCCTCAGTTTTCATCAGGGGAGGTTTAGATTGGATGTTAGCAAACATTTCTTCAATGGAGGGGTTGTAAAGCACAGGCTGCTCAGGCAAGTGGTCAAGTCACCATCCCTTGAGGTATTTAAAAGACATGTAGGCATGACACCTGGAGACATGGTTTAGTGGAGAAGTTGGCAGTGCTGGGTTCACAGTTGACTCGATGATCTTAAAGGTCTTTTCCAACCTAAACGTTTCTATGATACCATGACTCTATGAAACCAATCAAAAAAGCTCTTTATATGCACATGCTCACCTCTGAGACTTAAAAACTTATGCAACTGTCTAGTTTGCCTCTTCCATGGCATAAGCTTAAGTGCAGAAATGTGTGTGTATTCTAATTGCCCAAAATGCTACACTGCGTTTGTGTGTATATATACACACACACACAGTGTAGCTTTTTGAATATTATTGCGCTATGGTAAATCTCTGATTATTAAGGCCTCTTCTAAATTTGATGCAATAGATACTGAGTACAAACAAAACTCATCATTGATATTGATAGCAACTTTCCTTGCTTTTAAAAACGTAATTGTACCACTTCGTTGTCTGATTAAATGAACTTAAGTTAATTATATTTTCCATATTTAAAAAGTATCATCAAATTACATGTCGCTTTTTAAAGTTGTGTAAAACACATTTTCTACCCCTGAAAGGTTTACAAGTTGAATGTGTTGCAGACCATACACAAGACAAAGGCCTAAGAGAGTATATTTTTACTTCAAGTTTATAAAGCCAGATTAAATGTCTAAATTACATTGCTAATACAGAATACCTCCTTGAACGTTCATTCCTCTTGGACCAGCATTAGAAAGTAAATTAATTAAATTCCATTAATTAAAGATGCATAAGCTCAATGCAGCAAGCTATTTGCATGTTTTCTGCTAATTTTTCTAGCCAAATACCAGTTCTGAAAACCATAAATGTGTTTAAGTAGTTAATATTATCAATGAGGACTTGCGCCTTGTTCTGTTCAGACACTATTATCTTTACCCTGTGGCACATTATCTCCTTAAATAGATGGCTCATTCTTTTAACTGTTCTGGAAGTGTTCAGCTACTTCAATGAATCACTGAGAGCTCATTAGCAGAATTTATTTGTCTGTGACTTGTTTCGTAAACAGGATTTTTTAAAAAGTAAAAAAAAAAAAAAAAAAAAAAAAAACCAAAAAAAAACCCAAAAAAACCCCCCCCAAAAAAGGCATTTCTAGCATATTCTATAAAGTAGTCCTAAATGTAAAGATTTTTCTTTTAATTTTTTTTTTCCTTTTCCTTTCCTTCCTTTTTTTTTTTTCCCATTCATTTAGTAATGGTCAACCATTCTGTGATTTACCAGGAGTTATATTGTCACTGACATATTTCAAATTAGAAAATCTTTTTAACTCATAGTACTACTATTAGAAAATCTACTGTAATATTACAGAGATTTAATTTGCAAGAGCATGGCTTCACAGCCTGAGCCAGGAAAGTAAGGGGGTTGTCAGAAAGATTGAAATATGACAAAAGGAAACAGTATCTTGGCTTATCAAAGTGCCTCAGCTAGTGAGAGAATTGTCACTGAACTGAGACTTCATGGAAACACTAAGCAGTTCAAGAAACATAATTGGATTATTGGGAACTTGAAAGAGTGTTGAAAAAGATAATAGGAATGGAAGAAGTCTATAGATTGTAGGGGAAAAAAAAGAACTCTTCAGTTGATTTGTTTAAATTTTAAAATAGAAAAGGGAAATTTAAGTCTTAGATGAGTAACTCAAGTTTTAATGAGGCTCAATGTTACCGTAACATATGGAAATGTCAAAATAATTTCTTAGAACCAGATGCAGTAGATGAATAGCTTTGCAATCTGCAAAATATACCTGTCAGCAAGTTGGGAATTCCTTGTATTGATTAGAAAACTCCTTCTTAAAGAAAAGACCTAAATTTAAATTGCCACCCTGCTTACAAATGTAGCTAAATTCAAATTGGGCACTTATTCAAGGTCTAGACTATGTGAACCTTCTAATTAACAGATAATCTGTAGTGGTGTCTCTCAGTCTAGATCCTTGCAGCTGTTCCACTTGTATGGACAATTAGGTATTTATTTCATCAGGGATTTCAATCTCTTCTATTCCAGGTGATTATTCAAAGAAGTTCACTTTCTTTCTCAGCAGATTTGTATAACCCAGTTAAATACTGGCCTTTATGTCTTCTTTTTCAACTTTACTTTAAAATGCAGAAAGCTTTTTTCTTATTCAAAAATTTGGTATTAAAAAATATTACTTTTTGCAGTAAAATGTTTTTTTGAGTCTGTTCTTCTCAGTTTTTTGTGATGAACTCCAAACATTTTAAAAATGTGTAGTTAAAAGTCATTTTAGAAAAGCATTTACTCATATGATTGAGTAACATTACAAGACAAAAATTACATCCTTTGTATATTTCAAACACTTAGATAATCTTAATAAGAAAACATATCTTGTTACATAAAAGCTTTTTTTTTGTGGTGCAGTAAAAAAAATCTAGAGAATTTCACTGTGGTGACAGAATTTGCTCTTTTATTGTCTTTGTAGGTATTCAATTAAGCCTTGAATTTGGAAGCTGGTTTTTTATCAGCTAATGAAAGTAAACTTTAATAAAGTACCTTTTTTCAAATGAAATGTTTACTACATTCATTAAATTCTTGCTGAATTCTATTAACCCTTCATATATTCTCTTTAATGTATTTATCTATTTTAATTGAATTTTCCTGTCCTGGAATTTAGTGAATAAATAGGAAAAACAAAAATGAACAAGTATCATTTAGCTATACTGACTGATGAAAAGATAAAACTGAGAAAATTAAGTACTCACTGAAGTCTGTGTAAGAAACTCACTATTGAGGCTAAGAAAATGGCAAGATTAGGAAAAAAACAGGACTTAACGTCTATAAAGACACCACCACCCCTACTCAAAGTCTGTAATAGACCAGGAGGGATCCAGGACATTGTAGTATTTCATTTTAGATAGTGATATTTTTTAAAATAATCTCTACAGGTCTGTAACTGCAGCACGTCTGCCATAGAAAATCTAGAGGTTTCTAGGTCACTTCTCTGCTGTGAACTGTTGAACAGAAGCTTTGAATTAAAAATGCTTCTTGTCAGCATTTCTACTGCCTGCAACATAATAACAGCAGCAAAACTTATGAAATACTTTTTACATCGGGAAGAGAAGTCATTCAGGCCCTTTCAGTTTTCAAGTACCAAGAGTCCCAGCCATTCAGCTCCAGGGCAGACTGGAACCTTGTGTTTTTAATTTCTATAATCTAGTTGGATGGTAGAAGATCTGTGATATCTGGGAGCATTTGCTCAAGCTGACAAACACCAGTAGAAGTCGCCTTGTAAGAGAGATAGGAGAGTGAGCTAAGAGTAGTCTTTAAAAATCTTCATTTTACCAACTTCTTTTTTAATTACCATTTTATCTCCAGCTTGTATTTGGACATTTGTACAAAAATGAGAATACAATACTGACATGCAAAGTTAATGACAACACTCACACCTCTTACCACTTTGTTCTTTGGTCAACCTCTATTTCTGTGAAAAGCAGGCTTTGAGCTGGCATATGCCCTTCCTATCATTGCACTATCAGAGTGTGCTTTAGATGTTTTAGTGTGCATGGAGGACTTGGGGTAGTAATTGAGATGCATTGACTAAAGCTTTCTTATACAATAGCAAAGTAGAAATGTAAATACAGTCTGTGTGCAAAGCAATCTCCTTTTCAGGAAAGGTGGTTTATTTAGGATATGCATAGCTGGGGTAGCCTTTTTGTGAAGGTGACTAGAAGTGAATTCTACTTATATCAGTCAGTGGCAAAGATGGGTCCTTTGATAGGACAGTATTAGTACAAGGAACCTTAAGCAACCTGAGGAAGTGGTATTTGATATTTTAATAGAAGCTGATAAAGCTGAAACAAAAGTATTAAAAAAAAAAAACAACAGAGTGAGTAAACTGATATGCTGCTTGCATTCTGTTTTCTGTTTGCCCTGCTTCTGGATTAGAGGATTGTTGGGTTTTGGTTTATCTGGACACCAATCAAATTTTTCCTGTAGATTCTGGTGTAGTTTCCTACAAAGTGCACCTGAGGGCAAGGATAAAACCTATCGTCTAATTTGGAATGACTGACCATAAGTTAGGATGACCAAATTATGCTTTTTATTTGGACAGAAAATGTCAGAATATTCAGCAGTCAGTATCATGGAAACAAAACTTTGCTTCTATAACTCGCATTTTCAGTCCTTTGACAGAATACATAAAGCAAGGAAATATCCCCTAATGCAAACTTGCAGTTTCACAGTGCTCCAGAGGACCACAGCACCTCTCGCCCTTGGTTCATTTGTACCCCTCCCTATTACATTAGTGTAAATTGTATGGGTGAATTAAAGGTATGATTACAGCCTAATTATCCTGACACTTGCACTGTGTATAACTTCTGCTGCACAGAAACGATACCAATACAGTAAGTTAAATGTATGTTAAAAAAATTAAATGTACACGTAAAGTGGAAACAATTTTTTTCAAGTAATTCATCTCTTTACAGCAAAAGGGACTAAAAACAATCTAGGTCACATTTTTGCTTATTCCTGATTTCAGCTTCAGTTTGGTGTTGTTTTTTTAAAAACTATAATGAAAAGGGAGAACACTACAATGCAAATACTGTGTTTTGTATGTTTCCATTAATATTCTCATTATTAGTTTTATTATTTTTCATTATTTTTTATATCTTTCTCTTAGTGAATCCATCATTTCTTATTTTTGTATATGTTAAAAATTCAGTGCTCGTGCACTGAAACCAAAAGGTTTTTTCCAGCTTTATTAAAAGGCAGTTATCCCAAGGAACTGTATTTTTTTTGTCCTCTGAAGTCCCTATTCATGTCATGTTTCTGCGTGTGTCTTGTGGTTTATGGTGTTTATGAATCGATTAAATATAGTCTTCTTTCTAGATATCCAACCTTGACCTGTCTCTCAAAAATTATAGAGGTCAAAATGAATTTTTATACATGGCAAAGTAATAAAATCAACTTCCAACAGTATCTGATGAAGACAGAGATGCATATCTAGTTATACAGAACACAAAACAGCCACTTTTAATTTAATGCAGATTAAATAGAAGGTCCTATCTGCAGTATCTGTAGTAGTTATTCTCGTGGATGGAATAAATGAAAGTGGAAGATTTGTAATCTGTTCTACTGTGTCTGTAGCTAAAGGAGTTTATTTGACTTCACCTTTGAGCAATTTAAAACCTGCATTATATGCAGAAAAACTTAATGTGTAATTAAAAGTTTTACTCATGGAAATAAAGGACAAAATAAGATGGGAAAGACTCCCTTCTTATATTCTAGTTTAGGTAAATGATGTGTTAAGGATTGTTATTACAGAAATACTTATGGGTTGGGTAAATCTTGTTTAGTTACAGTTGTTAACAATATTGATGTCTAAAGGTGAGCTAATTACTGTTCTTTTACTGTAAGTGAAAGGAAATAAAGCATGAGCCATCCAGCTTAGTGTAACACTGATGTCATTCATTAAGCTGATTAACTATTCTTTAAAGATGCTACTTTCAACTAATTATAAATGGAATACAGATTAACAGTTGATAGATAACTACACTATAGTTGTCTACATTTATTATAATCATCTGTTCTGGAAAGTCTGTTTTTGCTTCACGGTGCTGTATTTTATTTTGCTTTCACACAAAGGCAATATATAAGCACTTGATCTCTCAAAACATGACTGATGTATAGGATTGTGGAGTAGGAGTAGTATTTTCAGCTGTTGTGCTGTGTCTGTTGAGCAGCACTACTATCAGCTTTATTACTCATGACCTGGGAACCAACTTTAATTAAAGAAAACTATTGTGGCATGTTCACCTTTGGCTATAATAAAAGGATAATATTTGCCCACCTTTCTAAAGGTTCTCTTTGGGGCTAGTAATGTTCCTAAAATGACATGTTTGTCGTCTCTGTAACTCAGGTCATGCTGGCACAGTCGAGGTCTGGAAGTTAACTAAATCAAAATTTTCACAATGAAAGAAATAAAAATTATCAGCTGGGAGTCACCTAAGAGTTCTTGAATGTTTAAACTAGGGAAGCTCTATTTGGGTTACCAGCACAGTTGATAAAATTATACATGGTTTAAGCTTCTTCTGCAAATGTCAGCCATCTACAGTACGTGTATGACCTAGACACCGTAAACTTCCTTTTTTGGTTGGAGGAAAAAGAGGTATGCTTCAAGTCTCTGTAGTCATTTACATTAGGAAGGTGAAGTGCTACCGCAGAATCTTTCATCAGCCCTAGCAGCTGTCTTGCAACCACAGTGATTTTATTTCCTATCCAAATGGTGTCAATACAAATAGAAGTATATCTCGCTTTCACATGGAGTGCTTCTCAAAAAAATTCCCATTATTCTGGAAATTTAATTTCAGGGTTTTTTTAGGGGCTTGCCTTCTGCTTAAACTGCTATTTACAGTGATTCCTAGATCCTCCTAGACAGAGCCCTCTATCAGAAGATGCATTTCCTCCATCCACATCTGCCTCTTGCAACTACATCAAAATTAAAGATAAAACAGTGATCCCAGCTTGAGCTTTGAAAGAATAGTTCCACGGTTTTAATTAACAAGGATCCTGATTAGAGCAGATGGAAAGGCATTTATGCAGCACCAACTGAATCACTGCAGTTGTATATATACTAGTAAACCAAATGTCTATGGGATGGGTCTAAGTGATCATCTCTGCCATTTAACTGTAAAAGTATTTATTCCTTGGCATTTTTTCTGTTTGTATTAATTAGTGCCCTGATACAAGTCATAGCATGATGTGGGGGATTGCATGCATAGGTAAATCTGCCATGGTTTGGGGAAAATATTAGGACATAAGGATTTTTGCCATGGCTTTCCACTGGCTTTCAGGGTTAGAAAAGGGTTGCTGACCTATTTCTTTACTAGCATATATGTAGCCTCAACCTTCCTGTAAAATAACAATATGCTGTGCGTATTTTTATCTGCTACCTGGCTCTGTGTATTCCCATGATCAATATCCAAATCTTGGAACTACCTTTCCTTGGTACTTCACTTTTCCAAAGTATAATATATGGAGCTAAGACGTGGAAAGTAGCTTTTCAGATTTTGCCTTGAAGATGGGAGTTTAAAATCTAGATAAGGCAACACAGGTTTTGGCAAGTTTTTGACTCTTGGATCATCATTGGAACAAAGCCATTTAAAACATAATTAGTTAACAATTTCAAAATTATGGCAAGGAAAAGGAAAAGTCACTTTTAATATGATTTGGTAGCATTGGGAAAAAAAAAAATCAAAGAATCATAAAATCAGCCGGGTTGGAAAAGACCTCTTGAGATCATCAAGTCCAACCCTTGATCCACTACCACTGTGGTTACTAGACAGTAGCACTAAGTGCCACATCCAGTCTCATCTTAAAAACCTCCAGGGACTGTGAATCCACCACCTCCCTGGGCAGCCCATTCCAATGCTTGATTACTCTCTCCATAAAAAACTTCTTCCTAATATGCAACCTAAACTTCCTCTGGCAGAGCTTGAGACTATGCCCTCTTGTCCTACTGTTGGTTGCCTGGGAGAAGAGAACAATCTCCACCTGGCTACAACCTCCTTTCAGGTAGTTGTAGAGAGCGATGAGGTCTCCCCTGAGCCCCCTCTTCTCCAGGCTAAACACCCCCAGCTCCCTCAGCCTCTCCTCATAGGACTTGTGCTCGAGTCCCTTCACCATCCTGGTTGCTCTTCTCTGGACCCACTCCAGCACCTCAATATCCTTCCTGAACTGAGGGGCCCAGAACTGGACACAGCACTCGAGGGGTGGCCTGACCAGTGCTGAGTACAGGGGAAGAATCACTTCCCTGGTCCTGTTGGCCACACTGTTCCTGATCCAGGCCAGGATGCCATTGGCCTTCTTGGCCACCTGGGCACACTGCTGGCTCATGTTGAGCTTCCTGTCAATCCAAACTCCCAGGTCCCTTTCT
>VZRE01000628.1:62057-156894 GCA_013396775.1 Cephalopterus ornatus
TCTGTCCAGGTCCCTTTGCAGAGCCCTCCTGCCTTCCAACTGATTGACACTCCCCCCCAACTTGATGTCATCTGCAGATTTGCTAAAGATACACTCAAACCCCTCATCCAGATCATCAGTAAAGATATTAAACAGGACTGGGCCCAACACCGATCCCTGGGGGACACCACTAGTGACCGGCCGCCAGCTGGATGCAGCACCGTTCCCCACCACTCTCTGGGCCCGGCCCTCCAGCCAGTTCCTAACCCAGCAGAGAGTGCCCCCATCCAAGCCATGGTCTGCAGTTTTTCCAGGAGTATGCTGTGGGAGATGGTGTCAAAGGCTTTTCTAAAGTCCAGACAGACCACATCCACAGCCTTCCCTCATCCACCAGGTGGGTCACCTGATCATAAAAGGAGATCAGGTTGGTCAGACAGGACCTACCCTTCCTAAACCTGTTCTGTCTGGGTCTGATCCCTTGTCCATCCTGTAGGTGCTGTGTGATTGCACTTAGGATGATCTGCTCCATAACCTTGCCAGGCACTGAGGTCAGGCTGACAGGCCTGTAGTTTTCCAGGTTCTCCTTCCAGCCCTTCCTGTGGATCAGTGTGACATTTGCCAACCTCCAAGCATTTCAAGGCACACAGTCTTGGAGATGAGATAAAGTATATTTTACATTAAGATGAAGGGCTTTTATAAATAAAGTTTCATTTTTCAGGAACAGTCCTCAAGCTGTTAGGAAAGGTGCATCTTTATTATGAAAAAAGGGAGAAAGAACATGTCCAGCTGAGAAACAGAGCCCTTTAAGAAAAAAGAAAAAAGAGATTCTTGGGCATACGGTAGTTTGGCTTTCTGATTCATCGTTTAAGTTAATTAATGTGTTTCTAGGTCATTAGGAAACTTCGCTTTGTCTGTAAAGTTTCACATGATATACATTAAATATGAAAGAATAAACAATTACTGGTGTAGTGTCACAAATCAATTGAATGCCACTTAATAATCTTCATTTCATGCAAATCAGCACTACTAGTGAATGAATAATGTGTTAAAATAACCATAATTGTTTAATAAATAAAGCTTTTAATTTCAAAATTTGTGTTATGTTTAAAGCTGCCAGATGGCATCTTAAAATACATCTAACTCTGTTGATCTGAGGTTTAAAAAAATGAAGTTTTAGAATGTTCGTGACATGTCACTTCTAACCTTAGCCTCTGATTTCTCAAGTCATTCAAGAGATGACTGTTCTGGAAGACATATAAAAAGAAACAAATTAAAAAACATGAAGAGATAAATGAATGGAATAGGGGCAAATTATATACAAACTGCAGAGAAATAACTGAATATTATATTAAGATACTAGCTTCTTTTAGTCTATAAATATATCAGGCAAAATCTGGCTTAATATGAAATTGATATAAACACAAAATACTAGTTAGTGATGCTGTTGATATTAATTTAACCTATGCCCTTGGACGACTGCCCCAATTTGAAATCAATACATCTATATTATTTCAAATTTACTGCAGCATTGATGAGATCTTTACTTTGCTGTTTAACATTATGAATAATATTAATATTATGAAACATATTGCAATAAGTGTCTTGAAATATATAAAGATCTGCATGATTACTAATATTGCAAATCACTGAGATTGAAGAAAATGAAAGTAAAAAAAAAAGCAAAAGAAGGTTTGCATGGTAGGGCACCATGGATCTATTATTTCTCCCATCACCAAAGTTACTTTTCATCATGAAAACATCACAAAATACCAACAAATATAAGCAACGTATCCTTCCTCTGCTTCTTTCAGTAAAGAAGACATTGTCACTTCTTTAATTCCTGCATTTAGAGAAAGTAGATCCTGACTGCCACTTTCCTGCCTCTGCTAACTAAAAACAAGGAGTAATGCTAATTGATACCAATGAAAAATACAGGAAGACAGACAGACAGACTGTAGTAATATTGTGCAGAGATTCAGTTTTGCTGCTTCTGCAATAGACCCTCTTCTGTTGTGATTTTACATCCTTTTTAATGTGCTTAGTACATAGTGGTAGGTGCATTTGACAGTAGAAATAGTCCCTACATTAAAAAAAAAATACTCTGTGTACTCAAAATCTCTTGCTGTTTCCTGCAGAAGCCTTCGTGTCTGTGGCAGCAGGATGGATAGCAAGTTGCAATGAATAACGTGGCCTGATGATAATGAGAGAGCTAACAGCAAGCCTTTGTGTGTCTCAATTTATATGCAAAATCTCTATATTCTCCCAGATTGCTGCTCAAAGACCCATTTGCAATAGTTCTCCTTAGCTGTAATTTTTCCTTGGAGATAGCACTAAATTATGGGATTGCTAAATTATTGTTAGAATCAGAAAAATAGAAGTAGAAAACAGCTTCCAAGGAAACCTTTAAAAATGTCATGATACATTAATACCACTACCAATATTAAGTCCAATATCCTGGCCAATTACAGTATGAGTGATTCATTCTGCCAAGCTATTTTGAAATGAAAGATATTAATGAAATGAAAGATACAATGCCTTAATAACGTACTTCATTTTAAATGCTATATTTTATCAGTGATTTCAAGATATTATCCTGCGTTAAAACATTTTGGAAACAGACAAGTCAGGAAAAAATGAGATATATAAGCTTCATGAAAAACTATTTTGTTAATTACTTAATCCAAATCATTATATAAGCAGAGCAAGTAAAATGTTTTTAAAAGAGCAACTGACAGAATAAGAAAGCAATAGGTTTTGACCAGGAAAGGTTTCTGAAAGCAAGACTATTGAAAGCCAAAATGCAGAGGTGGAGAAAACTGCAAGTAAACTCTGAATTGAGTAAAAAGTAACTCTGATTTCTAGGAAGATATAATTATCAATGCAAATACCAAAACACCTTTAACAAACTAAAAGCTAATTAATTTCACCAGGTAAACATTCTTCAAACTAAAACCATCTCAAAATAGTTTAATTTGAATTAAAATAGTAATCTTTTTAAGAAATGGGCAAGGTCCGCTAAGAAATATTTTTGGAATGAAAAAGTTTGAGATAATCATGTAGCACTGTATGAAGCATGCATTGATAGAGCTAATTAACAATACAGACTCTTATCTGAATGTATTTCATGCTATGTACATATACATGATATATTTAAATGATTAATTGAATCTACTTGCCATGGTCTGCCATGTTACATCACAACTTCATGGAATGCTCCTTCAGCACTAGCTATACAGGTTATTTTTAAAAAAAATTGTTCAGGTTATTTGTAGTATTTAATATTTAATTGAGGAATAGCTTTCCTTTGAAATATTGCAGTGTGGATTCCTTATCATTATTTAAATATATTTAATAAAAGTGTCACATATTTTATACACTCTCAGAGAGGATCTTGAAAATTTGACAAGGTAAATTTTGCACCTTTTATTTATTACCTTGTCTAATTATGGCTATCATACAGAAAAGCTATAGAGAGGCCAAGCTTAGTGAGACTATCTAGGCAACAGGGACTGTGGTTATGAAAAGGTCAGTTACCAGAAAGAACTGTGCCTTTTCGACAACTGGAATGAAACTTCTATGCTTTAATGATAAAGGCTTCTCACTACTTCCCCAATGTTTGTTAGACTAAACATTGGAAGTGAGATGAGGGTCCCTTCTTTTCTATGGTCCCAAGGGTTCTGCTGCTGACACCAAGTGAAGGACACGACATGATGCAAGGCCTATACTTGTTCTGACTGTTGGAAAGTACTTCTGGAGTAAAGGAGGATGCAGTTGCAGAAACTCCTTCTTGTCTCTTACAGAAAAGAGGAAGATTAGTAAATGAGAAGAAATGGAATAATAAGCTTCTTTTGATAGATTTCTTTTTTGTAAATGATATTTTTTCCCTGCCAATTACAACCTCTTTGTACTTCATGCAACTTAAAAATAATTTCATATTTCATAATCCTATATTTTTGTTTTCTTGAAATTCATGCCTAATGTGTAAAATTTATAACTGATATAACTGATAATCATTAGATTTTATTGCACAGTTTCAAAGGCATGTTAGTAATGTGTGTCATCTACTTATAGTATGATTAGCACTACAGATCTTAACCGGTCATTAAATAAGCAGCATCATCCTTGAGAAATTAAAATATGAAAGGTCTTGTAGAAAAAATCCACTATGTGAGCCCTCTAGACATTGCAGTAATTGTGTCACCACTCTCTACTGTATATCTTGGAAACTGTTGACTCAGATAATTTAAAATAATCTAAAATGACCTGAAGCTAGTGTGGTTTTCACAGCAGAAAATAGATAACCAAGAAGAATAATATGAGGAAGAGATGATATGAACGTATGGATGTATGGATTTGCTTCATAAATTAGATTTTTTTTTTTTATTTTTCTTTTTGCAGATGATATCTTGTCAGAGAAATTTCTATCTGGTTAATGTTCAAAAGGAAAGCTTGTGTTGTGAAGCATGTCTGTTATATACTCTACATAGTATGTAGGCATATTTCACTTGTTAAGGGTAGGGAGATGTTTAAATGAAAACTTTACTTCTTAAACTAGAAGGGTCCCATGAATTCAGGAAATACAGAAGAATGTAGAAATATAAAAAGATATTATTTATATTGTCAAGTCAAACTTATATAATAATCAATAGGTCATTCAAATGGATAGAAGGTTAGTCAGGACTAAAATTTATAGATTGGATTAATTATTAATTATAAATGAATGGCATTTAGGAAATTATTTCACTAGAAATTGAGGTGATGTAGTTTGATTTCATGAACTCAATATATGGATTGATATGTATTTGAGGTTGCCTTGACATCCGTTTCTAAGCCTTTGTGAAAAAATCACCCTTTAGTCCAATGCTGTGGTGAAGAAGGCCACTTCAGTGTCATTTGATACTCTGACATGTTCAAATTGAAAATATTTATAAACAATAACTGGCATTTCTGAACACTGCTGATACTTGGAATTTGAGTTTCGGCTATGAGCCAGAGGACTGCAATGCTGAAAACAGCCTTGACATTTGAAGAGGAAGAAGAATAGTTCATGATGCAGTCAAACTCTTGAGGTGTTCTGGGGATTGTTTTCCATTTTTACCACCATGACCAGACTGGTTTCAGTAAAGACTGAAGCAGAAAACAGTGCAGAGAAATTAATATACTTTTCCAAGAAAAATTATTATACCAATTTGGTTTTGCATAACCAACAGTACACTTGACCTGTCTATGTTCAGAAACAAACTACGTCTGAGACATTTTGTCTTACCTTTAAGTTTTAGATAAGTATCTAAATACAATCCCTTCAAACGTATACATGGAAATATAGAAAATAATAATGAAAAAATATTTATTTCTTTCTTCAGTCATAATGATCTTCATCATCAAGAACAGTAAATCCTTTTTCATCTGGAGCTTGATATCTATTCACACAGTTAAGCTCTTTTTCAAACACAACTAAATAACTTAAAAGTTTCAATAACTAACTAATCCCATAAATTGTGGTTTTGGGGAAGCTGTTACTTACATTAGCAATGCAGCAATGCCATGAAACAGATTCTAAGGAGAGTTTGTAACTCCTGAATTTTTAAAACTGTGAATGGGGGGGGATGACACTATAAATTCAATATGCTAATCTACAATTTATCTCCAGTCTGTAGATCTTATTACTTTAGATTTTGTTACCTTTTTGTAACAGTGCTATTAACTACAACAGTAGTCAACCCAACCATAACTGTAGACTTTATACTTGAATCCTCTTGTAAATGTAAGATAGGAAAGCCAAAATATACATACTCATTGCAGTTAGGTTATACATTTTTGCTTGTGTCCCAGCATATTCCCAGTAACTTTGTGCAAAAGTTGCTAATGTAAGAGAACGCAGAGCGTTACATGCCTTAATTGAGAGATTTAAAATGGAGTAAACTACTGGAGAAAAAAAGAGAGACATAAAAGTATAGTCAAAAATTTCAGCTTATATAAACACACTAATCTATTATAATAAGAGCTAATAATTTTCTTAATGTAACATATATGTAGAGGGAAGAAAATAGGTCATAATGAAGACTTGTTTGATTTTTCCTTGAAATAAACTAGACACTACAGACATCATATCAACACTGTAGTCCTGTCTACATAATATCTTGTGTCTGTTAGTAAATTATTAAGAATAAAAGTTTTTTCAGAATTTTCAGGTGCTGTCTCAAGCCACCACTGACATCCAGAAAGTTCACTGCCAAACCAACCACAGCAGAATGTTGGGTTGAGCATTCAGGATGCTGAGATGCAAACCAAGAAGTCTGAACAACCGTGAATTTCCTTACTCCTGACTCGTTCTGTTTTTTTTTTCTTCCTTATAGCCTTCTATTTACTTTTGATGAATACATTAATGCAGAAAACATCTGATAACCAAGTCAGCACTAATTGCAAAATTGTTCCAATTGTTACAAATATGTCTGATGAAAATAGACTTCTTCCCTGAATGAAAACACATCTTTCTAAACTTGTTTTTGAGCAACAAAGTAAAAAATGGATTTTTCTACTCGTTTTTTTGTTCACCATTATTTTGCAGGAGAAAAAGGAGGAAAACCCAGAAATGTTCATCAGTTCATTAGTATCTGGGTTTTTTGTCTGTCAGTTGACACATAACTTTTTTCCCTCCTCATACATTAAAGTAGAATTCTATATCCCATGATTGAACATGTCAGATATAGACCAGAGGATAGATTTCTGCGTATTCCTTACCATTTCACACTGTGTTAACAGCCTGCTTCTATAACATATATTTCTTTGACGCTGTTTAGCTCTTCTAACATACCAATCTGTCACTCTTTAAAGAAGTTTTGCAAAGATCTCTATAAGATATATGATCTTTCATTGAGTTAGCACCAAAACGAACACTTCATAAGCTCTGTCAAACAGTGATTTGTGCAGTACTGCAGCAGGCTTTTCCTAGAACATTTTTCTTTTTCTCAATAAAAGCAGAGAATATTGAAAGTATTTAAAAGTGGAAGCTGACAGGGTGTTGTTCAAGTCATTTCTCAATATAGAAATATCAGTAAGTTCAGAGAGATGACTTCCATGAGCTCTTTCAGTATTAACCTGTCATGTAGAGATAGCCAGAGAAAAGGTAGCTTACACAGATGTTCAATGGGAAGTTAATTCAAATCTTGAATTATTTTAGTGATAAACCTTTCTCTCCCCTCAAATTATGACCTTTTCTACTCATTCCAATAAGAAATTAGTCAAGAGAGGAATGACCCACAGCAGGCAATGTGAAGGGATAGGAATAAAAGCAACTGTTATTCTGGCTGCCAGCAAGAAGGGTGACGATATTTATTTCAAGTTTATATTAGTTAAAAAAGGAGACTTTGAAGAAAGAAAGTTAATATGTCTACGTCACATGGATTACTTGGCAGATGCTCTCCATCATTATTTCTATAAAATAAGATTAAATGCCTTACTACTTATGTCTCAAAACAGTTATCTTAAAGCAGCAATAACAAAGCAAATTGTTTGCTCTCTGCTTTTACAAGACTCAGACCAGAAACTGCAAACAGCACTTTGTGATATTAAAATGTCTGGGGGAAAAAAAAAAGATACCCGTAATAGTCCACAGGCCAAAGTCAGTAATGCACTGAATCATGCACATTGGTATGTTATTTACTTCTTCACTATTAGAAAGAAAAAAAAAAGGTAATTAATGACTTTTCCCCAAGCCCCACAAAGGACAGCTTATGTAAAGCAGTGCCCCTATGCCAAAGTGATACTTGCTTATAGAAGAATGTTGGTACATAAATCAGCTTGAAAGCTCTTTCGTCTTTTCATTTCTGCATACCAAAATCATGTTTCATCAGACGATACCCTACTTTTATTATTCCATGCTTCAGAGTTCTGAAAATGTTTTTCCAAATGTGCCAGGGAACTTGCCTCCAGCATAAGGCAAAGCACACAGATTTTGAGACTCGAGAGATGTTCTCTAAGAACTGCACAAGCCCATGCAATGAAGGTGATAATAGAATGCTGAACAGCAACACCGGGAAGAAATTCTTTACTGTGAGGATGGTGAGGCACTAGAACAGATTGCCCAGAGAAGTTGTGGATGACCCAACCCTGACAGTGTTCAGGGCCAGTTTGGATGGGACTTCGAGCAACCTGGTCAAATGGAAAGTGTCCCTGCCCAGTTCCAGTTCCAGATTGGAGCTAGATGATCTTTAAGTCCCTTCCAACCAAACCATTCTATGATTCTATGATTCTGATGTTAATTCTTGCAGTAGGAAAATGATAGCATGAAACTGAAATAAAATAACAACTAGAGATAACTGTTTCTAAAGTGAAGGACATCGGGAAATTCTTACTAAAAGTTAGAAGTAAAGTTGGAGTACATGGGAAAAGCAGACTTAAATTTTTTGTGTTTGAAGTATAATGAACCTTTTCTCCCATGGGGAAAGATGACTGTTTTGGAAGGTACAGTATTGTGGGAGCACAACTCATCACTGATATATAAACCAAAATTTTTACTGAATGTAAGTTATTCAAAGGTTTTTTGCTTGGTCTTGTTGAGTCGCCTGTGGCAGATGTTTATTCACATCATTATCCATAAATTTGAGCACACTGTATTTCCTAGTTAATGAATCATCATGTAAGTACTTTGGACAAGATCGGTAATGTTCTGTTATTTCACCTTATGAAATGAAGTCAATAGGTCATGATGCATTTCAGCACTGTGGAATTATCAGGGTAAGTACCATTAAAAGCAGAATCATGGATATATCCTTGACCTAGTATTTTTAAATGTTCTCACATCTGTACATTTTTAAAGAAAAAGTGATCTTATACCTGAGATGAACATTAACCAGAAAGACCTTTTCTAGTAAAAAGAACTTCATTAGGTAGCCATCTGCTTCAGACCTTGAATGGATGATTTTGTTTAGAAAAATGACTCTGAAAATAGCACTTTATTATGCAAGGTCTTAATTTTTTGTGTATTTCTGAGTTATATCATAAACACTGAGAAAAGTGAGCAAACTAAGAGTTTTACTACTATTAGTTTTAGACTTTTAATCATAAATTTTTTCTTCTAATGTATCAACAGTGTTTTCAGCTATATTCTGAATGGACAATCTTTGAGTACAGTCTGATGTAAACAAAAGGGATTACACTTCCATCCTAGAGTGGAGATTTTCAGCATCTTTATAAAAATATTTTGATTCACAGTAAGACATTGTATTTTATAATTAAATTCTTTTAATTCACAGTTTTTCTACATTACCACAAATTTACACTTCTGAGAGTATGAGTACTTATTAATGACAGATATACACTGTTATAAAACATGGCTAACTTAAAAAACTGTGTCATAGCCATACATAGTCTGAAAGATGTGCTGGTACACCATGAAGCATTCACGAAAATTCTTTAAAGGGAAGCTTGGAGTAAAAATTTTAAATTTCATTCGATGTTCTGAGAGCTTGAGACACTTAAAAGGATAAAGAGTTTATGTTTTCTAAAGAAGGTGTTTTGTAAAGGTAACATTCATAAAAGTAACCTAGTATTGACTGAACAAAGGCACTGCCCAACCACCGTATATCCTACCTGCTGAGCAGTATTCTCAACCTACTAAGTGAGATGCACTACAGAATAAATAAAGACCTCTGGAGTGTTGGGTAATGTCCTCATGACATCACGGAAGGCTGATTATGACTGTTTGCCATCAAATACAAGAAGGTCATTAATTCTATCAAGAAATGGTGTACCGAAAAAACAACTGTGATACAGATTTTGGAAAGAATAATAATTCAATATTCTAAAGGAAAATTCTAAACCGTAAAACTTTCTAAATGAAAACTAAATTACAGAACTAAGGCCCGTCTTTCTTTTCTTAAAATGGCTAAACCAGGAACATTTAGAAAGCAAGTACAGGACTGTAGACCTAACTTTGTTAACACGTCTTCTGTAAACAATGTAGTTATATGTTGTTCATACCAGCAATAATGGTGGAAGCCAGACTGACATTTCACTGTAGGAGACAGCATGTCCTTTGAGTAAATGAAGCAGGTGGTCAATGAGGTGATCCAATTGCATGAAACATTTGTATTTCTAACAGGGCACTACAGTGTCTCCTAGTAGTAATTCTATACATAAGCATTTGTACACCAACACATACATATACTAAGAATATATTATATATGCATATATAAAATTGAAATGTTGTTACCTCTGAGATATATACAGAAGGAAATGTTTGTTACTCTGCCAGGTCATACAATGGCTCTGAAGGTTTCAGGTGCCACCTAGTGCCCAGTTCTCATGTGTTGAAGTCCCCTTCATGAGAAAATTGGTTTTCTTTGTGTTCTTTTATGCCACTGTCTAATGATATGTCCACGACACATCCCATATCCCCATCTTATGCTTTAAATTCCAGTTTTAAACCCTGAGTGATTCACAGTAGCAGAAATAACTTTCTTTTTTCTTGCCTTTTTTAAAACAAGTTGAAAGGTTCAACATACCAAAAGTTCTCTGCCTTCGATGTTCGCTGCCTTCACAAGACGCAACTTGTAGTAGGGAAACCTAGGCTAATAAGTCAGACATGAAGCATGATTGATTAGCCCTGTGTATGTAACCTCAAACTACACGCTGGTCAGTTCAGATGATCTTTGCCAACAGTAAGGTGGAAGAGATGTTATATTCTTTTTAAGACTAGCCAGTCTCTACTTTATAATAATTTAAATCATAAATCTTTCAGATTAGCCTTTATAAAAGTTTGAGTCAATTCACTAATTATCAATGCCTATCAGTGCTCTCTGACATTTCTATTACATTTCTTTTCCTCTCCTTTAGAAATCCCAGTACTTTTCCATGAAATGCATTTTATTTTATTCTGTTCTCTGCTTTCAGTGTTTCTATCATCTTGAATATAAAAATTATGCATCTTGCTAATATTTTGAATACATCTTGAAAAATGGAACCCTAATTTCAGTAGATATGATATTACATCAAATATATAAAATTATTGTCATTTATTAGACATATGTATCTATTCTTGGATGTGTAATTTGTGTGGTGATGCTTTCTATATCATACCACACAACTTGCTTGTGCTATGACCTCCTCATTCAGTGACTAACCTTACTTTTCCTAAACTCAGTTAGCTTTTTATATATTTGGTTACTGTAAATTCTCCAGGTAAGGACAGCCAGTGAGCAACAATGCAACATCTATAAACTACCTAGCATAAGGTAAAACAAGGTGAGGCATTGAAGCAAAAGTGAAATGAAATTAGCTACGAGATAGTTGTTGCCATAATAATTCAGAAATTGAAGATTAAATTCTTTTATATAACTCTAAAGGGCATAGTAAGAAATACATATTACAGAAGGAATATCAATATGGTATAAGTTTTAGGATTATTTTTTTTATTTTAGATTGTCCTAGGCTCTGAAATATTCTTCACTTGGTAATTACAACAACCTCTCCACAGCTGCCTACAGAATATAGCCATGTTAAAAACATGCTCAGAATCACTGCAGTCTAAATGAACAGTTCCATTATGACACATACACAGGCATATCTACATAGCCTTTGCATGGCAAGCAAAGTGCATCTGTCTGGGTTTCAGCCACCTGAGAAGATGAACAACCATCACATGTGACAGATACAGTACCTCAGGCTTCGGCCTATACTGTTTGGTCGAATAGTTTCAGAACAGTGTGGGTGGAGCAATCTCTGTGACACTTGCAACTCTATGCCCATGACAAAATTATGTAGTCTCCAGTGGTCTTTCTCAGTCCATGCACTTCCAAACCTTCCTGGGGTTTAATTGGTGCCCTCACCATTTGTACAGGAATTTACTGCAGATAAAGCTCTAATCAAAGTCAAGTGGAATTTGATAAAGGCAAATAAGCATGGCTGGTGCTGTTAACTGTACAGCTTTCCTAATTATCTGGTCTTCACCTGTTTTTCATTCCCTTCAGGTAACAAGTGTGTCTGATGGGGGAATGTCAGATTTAACCATATCTGTTGAAGCATATAGTCATCTTTCTGTTGATATCACTTGGTTCCAGGTTGTGCTGTCCTATGGTAACATTAGTGACCGCCATTGTCTTTTTGCATGGTCCTTCAGCTCTTCAGTGCTGTTCTGTGTCTGCACCTGTTTTAAACAGATATTCTGAACAGCATATTGCATGTGAAGGGAATGTGTTGCAAACCCTGGACCATTTCTTGTATTACATTTGTCCTGCTCACTGTATCAGCGTTACTACACTATTACAATTTTGACTTTTTTTCCTTCACATATCTTTGAGGGTTTTTTGCTGTCCTCCTTCTTGCTGTTTCCTTGCTTGTAGAACAATTATATTCATGAAGTTCTAATTTACTTAATGTTGAAACAAGTTTGTTCCTGTTAAAATAGCATTTGACTTTAAAGCTATAAGTAGAAACACTCTTGTGTGACTAGCAAAGAAGATAAATCCAGTGATTGTTTCAATGTACTTAGAACCAAAATCAAATTCAATATAATAATCTACATTTAAAGTTCCCTTAGGACACAGTCTTAAACTGATCAGTGGTTTTACTTTAGATTATCGAGTTTTTGACATGCAAATAATTTCAAAAGGAAGAAAAAGGCAAAATTATGTCATTCATTAAAAAATAGGTAAGAAACTGCAATGTAATTAGCTGTATTATCTCTAGTGAACAGTAGAGACCCTCAGTGAGGCAACTATTGCAAAGGTATTTATCAAGAGAGAGCAATTAAGAACAGGAAAAGAAAAAACATGCTTTACCTTGTTTTCCTTTAGGGGAAAAAACCCAAACAAACTTCTCACACTTCCTCTTCCTTGCCTGTTTATAGTTAAACATCAGAATATGACAGTTTCTTCTGACTGATCCACAAAAAAAGCAGAAATTAAAATAAATACTTCAGGTAAGTTTTGATTGTTAGACAAATGGTTTCTGTCATTGTTGTAAACAAATGTGAATTTCAGAATAGTGACTTGTACCTGTATCCTGAGGTACCAGAGTTGTTGGAATCAAGGGATAACCACTTTTGTTGCTGAACTTCTACCAAGGAGAGACTTGTATTTTGGGAGAGGCAAATTTTTTTAATTTAATACCTGATGTCTTTCTTTGCTCTCTGAACCCTACATATTTGTGCAGTTAAATTGACACTTAGATACTAAGTTTTTCATTTTTTCTTCCTGCACTGCACTGATATTGCCTACTCCAGTTTTTTTCTGTGGTTTCCTTCACGCTGTAATCTCAAGTGGAACAGATGTGTAAATGTATATTTCAATATGTATGTAGGAAGACAACAGTATACTCACCAGTTAATTCTTTTAGTCCCTATTATATCTAATCTAGACCATGCTTACTCATATATTCAGAGCAGTGTGAATGTGGACAGAATAGAAAGTAGGAAAGATATATGTTTTGAGAAAAATAGGCAAAGTATTATGAGATAGAAGCTATGTATATAAGTTACTGTTTTAGTTTATAAAACCTTTGGAAAACTATGTGAAGCTAAAATAAGCCATTATGAGATTCAATATAGATGAATTTTGGACAATGGAATTTCAGGCTGCTTCATTTTGTTACAAATGCATCATCTGTCCTAATATTTGGGACCCTTGGATTGTCTAGCCCTCCCTATTGCCAGACACATGCTACATGCAGCACTTCTGAAGTTAGTCTTGAGTCTTCAATACCAGAGTATTCTTGCTTGGCAATAAGACAAAGTACAGAGGTATTGCTTTTCCAAGGGATATCTGTGTGCAGACATGTTCTGGTATTTCCAGGCACACCAAGCCCTGTCCAAAATGACAACTGGAATGGTCCCCAGAATGGCATGTTCTCTGGACCATGTTCAGGTTTGTATGGCAGAGGAATTAGTGTTTGGAATATTAGACATGAGTGAACAAGCAGTCTGGGACTGGTACCATGCAGTAATAGGGGGAGATATCCAAACTGAGAGTGTAGAGATACCAGAAATATTTAATTACAAAACTACTGAAGGAAGCAAATATTAGCCTCTATTGGGATATTACATAGGTCTTTCAGTGAGTGAGTACTCATGAAGATATTCATATTGACAGTATTTTTCACTTTATATTGGAAAAACTGGGATCACAGTGATTTGCAATAGCTGTGAAAAAAATCTGAAAATATATGGATCAACCCTTTAAAAAAGACAAAAGTATTTATGTTCCTAAATTTCTAATATCATATTTAGTGTATGAAGAACGTTAGTCTTCAGCGCTAAGATGAATGGAATGCAATGATATGACAAATGCTTTTTTTACTGGAATATTTGAAAATACTTGTTTTGGATATTTGGACATGAAATGACAAATTTTATGTTTAGACAATTTAGGGAGGACAAGTGCTACTCTTGATTTCATAAATACCATAACAAAAAAACCTATTCCTGTCTTAAAATCTGAGTAAAAAGAAAGTAAATTTGAAATTTCTGTATCTGGTCCTGATTTGTTTCTCCTTGAGTGAATGCTGACAAAGAGAGTCTAAACTTCTATCAGCCTTGTTTTTGGAAGAATTTTCAGAAATAGTATTTAATGTGATTTATTTTGAATAAGTTATTAATTAGTATTTTTAAGTGACAGAAATTGTGCTAATTAAAGTCTTTAAAGACTTAAAGTCTTAGTCCATTCATACTAAGCAGAATTTTCTGAAATATATTTACCCACAGTTTTTTAACAGAATTTCTATTTACATTAATAAGCATTAATGTAATAGAAACTTATTGAACAGCATTGAAGGATATTTTAATCTTGCTTTATATAATTATGGGAAAAAAGAGGACAAATAGGTTCATACATGTCTTGTTTACAAAATTAAAACTAGGACAAAGAAAATTCCTACTTGGAAAGAGATTGAAACAACTGGGACAGCTTGCTTTAAAAAAAGACATGAGTAATAATAAAGAATAAAAATGCAAAAAAGTAGGATAGTGTAAAAAATTCAATTACGCTTATTTTCAGAGTACGTTAACAAGGAGGAGTTCAACCAAATTACAATGTGCCAAATTTAAAAGGAAATACTTATCCAGCCTTCTTATCATTAGTGATTATCAGAATGTCACTGAAGTCAAGAATCTGTGCAGAGCTGAATAAAAATTACAGTCTAGTTTGGCAATTCCTGTGTTCCCTGACAGATGACAATCTCAGAGTAACAATCTGTAGCTTTAAATGGCATGGAGTTGGTAGTACAGTGTCACATGCAGTTTGAAAATAGATACTACCTATCAGAGAAGACAAATGCAGTTACTTGGTGAATTATCTCCCTCCCTCCCTGCCCCCTTGTAATGCTCTTCAAAATTAAAATACTCACAGAATAAACTAATGTACTTAAAAGTGTAAAACTTATTTCCTATTTTATTATCGAGAATCAGGAACAAAATGGCTTGAAGGGTTAGAAGTAGTAACTTAACTTCCTACCCAGTTTCATAATGTTAAAAAGTTAATGAAAAATGCCAAGTATTCCTTTTTAGATGAGTCATAAAGTATTGCAACTGGAAAATTAGTTTTATTTTAGAAGGAGGGTGATTTTTAATTAGTGCTTTAAAATATAATATAATTTCATAAGAATAAATTGCCTTCTGTGGGTAATTCTTTGTGAGACAGCAGTAAGAGTAAAGAAAGCAATTTTAGGCAGTAAGAGTTAGAGACATTGGTAATCTTTATATTTTTTATTTCAAAGGACAGGACGTCTTTCTGTGACCTTTTTACAAAGCCCTAAGAGATACTTTGAAAACTTTGTCTTCTTGGAGAAGTGGAAAATGAAAACACTGTGTACAGGCAGAGTTTTCAAGTTAATATAATATGATTCATATGATAACCAAAATCCATAGGATGATATTCTTACCTCTATTTTGACATGCCATGATGATAAATATTAAATTGTATGGCCTTGAAAACAGTTAAAGGATTTAAAAGAAATCCATTTGCACAAATATATGTGAATAGCTGCAGCATTGCCTTCTTTGTAGAGCTTGCAAACAGATTTGAGGGCATGAGAGTGTTGCTTCAGCACAGAAAACTTTGATAAAGCAGTGGTGAGAATATCAAGTCTTTAGGTGACCTATGAAGTGACCAAGACAAGATAGGCCACTTTCTTACTTCTGTGTTGTGTCATTGTGCAAGGCAATGAAAGTTAAATCCGGAACCACAGAGTTTATTATGTACGAGAAAGCAAGAAATGGCAGCAATGACATCAGCAACTAATATGCATATTTAACACATCACATCAAAACAGGATTGGTACATCAGATCTTGCAGATTTAACAAAGAAACATATGAATTTATCTATAGCTGGAGATTAAGGAAAACCACATACTCATTTTCATCTACCTTTGCATATGTGGGTACATAAGCAGATATTAAATAGACTAAGTCAGTAATGAATTTTCAGTGTTACGAGTTGTATAATATCCATGAAAACACTCTGTCTGTCCAAAACTGTATTAATTTATATGTTCTATATTCTCAAGCAAAATGAAGCATTGATTTATAAAAACATTGTAAGTAATAAATATATATCTGCTCCAGAATTACAGAGCAGTTCCTGTGGCAATCCGGGAGTTCCACCAAAGGGAATCTTGTACGGGACAAGATTTGATGTTGGTGACAAAATTCGATACAGCTGTGTAACTGGATATATTTTGGATGGGCACCCCCAGCTTACTTGCATAGCTAACTCTGTGAATACAGCATCATGGGACTTCCCTGTTCCTATCTGTAGAGGTAAGAGAAATCCTACAGCAAAGTTCTTGAATATATACATTAGTATGAACAAATCTTAATCTCTGTATTGACTATTAACTTTTAATCTATGATTAAAGAAAAGCCCTCTTGAATATTTTGGTCTCTTGCTCACATATATGATGTATCTCAGCATATATATATCTCTACTAATTTTTAGGTCCATATTCTATGAAAATTATATTTATCATCTATTTAAAGATATATATTATGTAATAAGAACTAGAAGTGTAGTAATAAGTAGAATATAAATGTGTACAACATATTTACAACTATGGGAATTTAAATTAGAGATTTTTTAGTACTTCCTAGGGACTGACTTTTTGTCTAGCAGTAAATTGGATATTGAACAAACAGAAAGTTGAAACTGCCAAAGCAATTGAACTACAGGGTCTTGCCTCATTGTCAGTCGGGTTTGATTATCTTAAGATTTCTATACAGGATATTCCTTGTATTCTAACAAATATAGGTCAAATCCTTTTTCATCACTCATATTAGAAATATAGCAGTAGTAGGGAATCCTGGTTTATGGGTAAATCTTATTTTCTGAGACTATTAGATAGAAATAATGTTTGCAGAGTAACAAAAGGAGCCATGCTGGTAAAATGGAGACATTATCACACTATACCCAACCAAATACAATGAAGATAGTATTTTGATGAAACATTTATGTCAGGCCAGCTTAAGATCAGTTTCTAGATCCACAGGTTAATTTTACATAATGTAACATTTGTATTTGTTGAAAAACATTGATACAATCTTGCAGAGGCTATAAAAACATTCCAACTGAAATTACCATTCTGATAAATTCAGTTTGGTTAAACATGATTACCCAGTACCATAAAAAAGTAGTTATATATGAGAAATGTGTATCATTGGAAATACCCTGCTATCATTTCCTATTTTTGGCCTAGAGTTATTTTATATGTTTATCCATGGTCTTGAAGAAATTACAAACTTATTTTTAATAATACTATTTTCCAGTAAAATTATAACTTCTTAATCTTTCTCTCCTACTTCCTGGGAAAATGCTAGCTCATAATGAAGGAGATAGACAATTGAGGCATAAAGCCAAATCTTGTTTCTGGAGGTGATAATAGAAAAGATTTGATGTGAATATGTTAACTTGCAAAAAACTTACATTTGTAACAAAGTAGACCATTTTTCAAATTCTAGATCTGCCAATTTTGAAATGAAGTGGCATAAAAAAATTGCAGTCATAAATGAGGAATATGAGAGACTGGAACCTGATGCTTCCTCTCACCAGTCAGTCATCACAGTCACAATGTTATAGTTTTCTTTTGATACAACATTTTTTAGTAGATCTTTTGATATATTTTGGTTTTTTCCCTGGGGGACGTGAAAATATACAGTGTATATTTTAACTGGAATAGTATACTCCCGAAGTAACCCTGTGGTTAAACAGGGCTAAGCAGAAGACTACTGCATAAGAATATGAAAAACATATTCCTTTTTACTGATAATTAGAGAAGTCATTATCTGAACAGTGTCACTTTTTAGAGCAAAACAGAGTTAACAAATTGGAAATTATTCAGAAAAAGAGGAAAAAAATCTGATAGGTTTCAAAACTGTCATTTTGTCTATAGACTGAAGGAACTCAAACTTTTCAGTGTATGTGAAAGAAAATGAAGAGATGACTTGATTTACTGCAGAAACTCCTGCAGAAGGGAAACATATTTTTGAAAAGACAGTTCTCTAATCAATAGCAGTGAAGAGTTTAAGGGGTAAAAGCTTGATGAATAAAGAATAAAAAACCCCCAAGGTACACACTTTAATAGTGGTGATTACGAATTACTGAAACAGAACCTAAGAATGTGACAGACTCTTGATTTAAGTCTTAACATAATGGCTTAAAGGCTTAATGCACCAAATTGCTGTTAAGGTATTTTTTGGTCTATATTCAAAAAAAATTAAAAAAAAAAAGAAAAAACACTTAATTACTTTAAGTAGTTCCCTCTATGAGTCTATGTTTGATATCAGAAACATCCAACTTTACATTTAACACAGAGCCTTGCGATTCTATTCTAATGAATCTCTCCTAATTTTGCCTAATGCAATTATCTAACACAGAATTCTGCAGAAGGTTGCTAAAGGTGATTACCCTCTAATGAGCTTCTGATCTCTTTGTCACTGTTTGCCATGGAGACTCTCTTTTGATTAAACACTCATCCTTAAAGATTTTCTCTGATAAATGTCTTATTGTTCCCTACCAGTGGTCATTAAATCTAAAAAAGAGAATCCTGACATGAACAAATGGTGTATAATTTTCAGATTTTGAGGGTATATGTATAAGAACTAATGTTTCTCAACATTAAAGAACTTGACTACTGTTTTTTGGGTTGGTTTGCTTTTTGTTTTGTTTTGGTTTGTTTGTTTGTTTTGGGTTTTGTGGTTTTGTTTGTTCGTTTTTTGTTTTGTAGATGGGCGTGTCTCTCCAGACATGCATATACTAATTGTTCATTTTAATATAATTAGTTGGATTGGGCAAATACAGAGTTTTTCAATGCCATGACCTAGGAAATACCATTGTTTTGTTAGGAAAAAAAGAAGCCCCAAGAAAAGAAGAAAAGTATATTTTATTAAATATTAAGTTGGGGGTTGTTTGTTTGTTTTTACCTTTAGAAAATAAATTACAAAGTTCTGAATTTATATCATGCTTAGAAGTCAGCAGACTTAAGCTCATAGATGTCTGTAAATCCTCTGTGTGTAAATATCATTGTCATCTGCCTCTTGTAATTCAGAACAAGTACGTTTGGGTAGGGTTTTTTTTTCTTGGTTTTTTTTGGTTGTTTGGTTGTTTGGTTTTTTTGTTGCCTTTTTTCTTTTTTTAATGGATCATTCCTTTTACCTTGCCTTCCCTTTGAGAGGATCATGCTTGTGCCTTAGCAATGTAATTCTTACAGATTGATGTCTCAAAACGGGGAATTTCATTGGAAACAACAGTGTTTCGTATTTCCACAATCATACATACTACTAAATGCTTTTCCAATGTTATTATTATGTCATTAGTAATAACATCTCCTTTTTGGAGATGTGAAGGCTGGGGGCAGCCTCGGCTGTGGTGACCAAGAAAATGTGCAGTTTATCGAGTGAGGAGGGCAGCAAGTAAGATTACAACTATGGTCTTCAGGAGAGCTGACTTTAACCTCTTCAGGAATCTTCTTGGAAGAATCCATTGGGAGGAGACCCTGAAGGAAAGAGGGGTCCAGGAGAGTTGAGTGGTATCCATGGATCATTTCCTCCAGGCTCAATAATAATGATGCATGCCAATGAGGAAGAAATTGGTCGAAGAGAGAGACCTTCATGGATGAATAAAGAACTCCTCTCATTGCTCCAGCATAAGCAGGAAACACACAGTAGGTTGGATGCATGGTCAGACCACTTTATATGAATATAGAGAGGTTGTCAGAGTAAGGAGAAATGAGACAAGGCAGGCCAAGGCCCATCCCAAATTAAATCTGGCCAACGATGTGAAGGACAAGAAATGCTTCTTGTGCATCCATTACTAAATGAAGGGGGAACCTTGGTAACAGGGGATGCAGAAGAGGCAGTTATTGAATGCCTTCTTTGCATCGGTCTTCACTGAGAAACCAGTCCTCTGGGATCTCTGACCCAGGAGACCGGGGTAAAGGGATCTTGGAAGGCAGATTTTCCTTTGCTTAAGGAGGGTTGGGTTAAAGAACACCTAAGCAAACTTGACATGCACAAGCCCATGGGCCTTCATGGGATGCATCCACAAGTACTGAGAGAGTTGGCAGACACCGTAGCAAGGCCATTCACAACCAATTTTGAAAGGTTTTTGTGATCAGGAAGGTGCATGAGGACATGAAGAAATCAAATGTCACCCTGGTCTTCAAAAAAGCGCAAGAAGGAGGACCCAGGGAACTACTGGCCAGTCAGCCTCACCTGAATCCCTGGAAAGGTGATGGAGTGCCTCATTCTGGAGGCCATGTCTATCCATATGGATGACAAGAAGGTGAACAGAAATAGGCAGCATAGATTCACTAAAGGTAAATCAGTCTTGACCAACCTGATGACCTTCTGTGATGGAACAACTACCTGGATCAGTGAGGAGAGAGCAGTGGATATTGCCTATCTTGAATCATCAAGTCTCTCAACACTGTCTCTCGCGAAATCCTCGTAGACAAACTCAGGAAGTGTGGACTGGAGAAGTGAGGTGAATTGAGAACTGGCTGAACAGCAGATCCCAGAGGGTCATAATCCATGGCACAGGGTCTAGCAGGAGGCCTGTCACTAGTGGTGTCCCCCAAGGTTCAGTACTGGGGCCTGTATTGTTTAATTTACTCACCCATGACTTGGATGAAGAGGCAGATGTCTCCTCAACAAGCTTCCTGATGGCACAAAGCTGGGAGGAGCGGCCAGTACCCCAGAGTGCTGTGCAGCCCTTCAGAGGGACCTCAACAGGTTGGAGAGATGGGCTCTGAAACTGTCTGAAATTCAACAAAGGCAAGTGCGGGGTCCTGCACCTGGGTAGGAATAACCCCCCGCACCAGTACAGACTGGGGGATGACCTGTTGGAAAGCAGCTCTGAAGAGAAGGACCTGGGGGTCCTGGCGGATACAGTTCTTACTGCTTGAGCAGGGAGGTTGGACCAGTCAACCCGCTCTGTTCCTTCCAACCTTAACTATTCTGTGATTCTGTGAATTATACTGTGCATGATCCATGACTAGTTTTTAAATAAAACCTCCTTCCCTGACAAATTAATTTTGATAAGGCTGTTTTCTGTAGTGAAACATGACAGCAGCTTTATTATGTCACCTATTTCTGAGCTAATGTTGCATCTTGCAGTTCCTCCATAATGCAACACGATAGGAATAATTTACTGAGGGTAATAAATAAGATTATATTTATATATAATAATTTCAATCTATACCAGTTAAAATAATTCAAAACTTTCATAATCAGGGAAGTATTCCGACTTTTACATTTTTAAAGGTTTTCCTATTACACAGTGAAATGGCTGTCATAAGAATCTCCATTCTAAAATTTACTGGATTTTTTTTAGAATTCAGAGATTTCAAGAGCAGAATATGGTTGTATTTGTGTTCTTAGAAGTTCTATTAAAATATTTTCACTATTGCCTCTACATCTAGCTACAAAATATTTGTCACTATAAAATTTCTGTTTGTATTTTTAACTAGAGGCCTTGTTTTTCTACTAGTTTAAACCGACATGCATTTTGATCAGAGAAATGCACAACCCACTGACCATAAGTTCCTTTTCTCCATGGACAAAATGAATTTCTACTTTTTTTACTATTTGTCTGGGAGGACATAGAGTTATTTTTTCCATATTTTATCATGACAGAAAAAATATTAAAGAGGTTGTTACTAAATTCCAAGTACGAGAATTCTGTAATTTTGCTGTGATATACATATACATATGTACATATAAAGATATGTTTATTGTTTATTTCTACCTATCTGTATACTTAATTTCTTCTTCAGTGGATTTACTGCAAATGAACTGAACTGAGATATTTATAAGCTCATAGTTTAAAATATGATCTAACAGGTGACAAACTTGAATTAGAGTATTCAGCTCACTATTGAATTATTTTGCCATTTCCTCTATGCAGAACCCACTGAATTGGAAAATTTGTTAATTGCAAGTCACTGGTTTAATTGTGTAACTACATAGATACATGACTATACATATTTCAACTACAGGAGGTAAGTTTTAGGTCACATAAAACAGAAAGTAACTTCAAATGAAATTAAAGTGTCTTGTAGACCTTCCAGTCCATTTTTCTTGAGTGTTTGTATCTGTTTATATGTGGTCTATAATAGTACGGAATTTTGAAAGGAAAAAAAAAATAATAAACTTCTCATAACTACCAATAAGTAATCATATAGCAATGTAAGCATTTCACAGACAGATAAATTTGTCTGCAGGTAGATTTTTGATTTTAAGATGTCATGGCAGATAGAACCTAGTAATATAAGCAGTAAATAAGCTGACTGCCTTTGTGTCTGTTGTAAGATGGTCTTTGTAGGCTGTGGAGAGAACAAAGCAGGAGATAAAGTCAAAATATGCACTTGATGCCATGTAGTGCATTAACTACTGGAACTGACAATATACACAGAGGAATACAGAGTGCACTAACTTAAAAGCAGGAATAAATTACATCTCACAGGGAACGAGTAGTTTTTTGCCTGAAGCCAGTTCTTACATACAAACAGTTGTTCCTGCTTATTCTTGGGAAAAGCCCCAGTCAAGCTGTGTAAGTCTGGATAAGAAACATGTTGGATTATTTAAAAGAAGTCAAAAAGAAGAATATTGTAGAATGATGTATTTATATGTAAGCAATTATATATGTGAGCAGTTTTTCAGAGATTGTTCCACAGATCCTTTTTGGGACATTATACATCAGTGGCCTAGAAATGCCAAATTCTTGTGGTTGGTGCATTCAAAAATGTAAATGATCTACATATGGAAACGATGCTCCCTAAAATTAGAAATGTTAATTAAGGTTGGGGGGTGGGGGAAGGAAATGATGAAAAAAGTGTACCATTTTATTGAAACAGTAGTATTATATAAATGTTGTGTGGTTTCAAGTATCATGCTGTATCCTTTCAAGCAGGGATCAGAAGATCTGCGAAATAATGCCTGTAATGACTTTTTGAATGAAGGAAGTTACGTTACCCTTTGTTGCTTTGAATTTTTGCAATAAATGGACTTTGTGAGTTCTTTATTTTAGCCATCTTTAAAATGTGTAATTTTTCCGACCAGTAGAATCAAACTTCTACCTTTATAAGAAGCATAGAAATTGTTCTCTAGTGTACCCTACCACACTTGTCTTTTCTCATTATATTAGTGTTGTTCTCAGGATAGTATCTGGTACTCATTACTGGGGACATTTCACATAAATGCACAGTCTGCTTATGTGAACAAATATACCTGATCCTGAAGAATAGCAAATCCCCATGTGAATTTTAATGTGTGAACAGATCCATGGTTTTCTTATTGTTCTAAGTAGTGGGGAATTATTATTACTTTACTGAATTATATGAAGCTAATGTAAGTCATTGTTGATGTATTGTAAACCAGGAAATTGGTACAGAAATATAAATATGAATGATCATATATTCCTAACAGTAATGCTAAAATACACTAGTTTTACTGTACTAATAATAACAATATTAACATTACTAATATATACACTGCCTGTTAAATAGAACTCACTGAAAAAATACCAGCAGCAATAATGATCTAACATTGTATGCATTCCTTAACAAAACATTATTCATGAGAGTTCCAATTGGTTTTAATGCGTTAGATATATCTAAAACGTGCTGCTTTATTTTTGATAATGGTGGTTAAATAACTAAGTTCTTATGATGGGTGGAGAACTGCTCACATGTGAAAACTTATAATGTCAATGATGTGCTAATGTAGGAGTGATGATACTTTAAAAAAAATTACTAATTTTCAGAAAACAATCTTAGTCTGGTAACCTTTTAACAAAAAAGAATTCAATTTTATTATCTTCACTTTATAATCAAGATTTAAGTTTTCAAACTATCAAGTATCTTAAAATGTTTTTTTCACTTGTCCTTTTTTGGAAAAAGGTATATAACCTCATCAGAATATTCATCGGAACATTAGAATCATACTTCCATTTGGTTTACATAGTTTGGCTTTGCACATCTTTATGTGATTTCAGGAATTCCTATCAGTACTGAAGGGAGTTGTGCTAATTAGAAACTTACAGTAGCATTGGGCTAACCCTCAGTTGGTGTGATGTAGTCCAGAATAAAAAGGTATTGGATCAAAGTAATTAACATTCATCAGTGCAGTAACCATGTTAATTTTGAAAACAGGCCTCTTAAATTACATCTCCAAATAGTATATAGAGGACTGGGGAAAGGAGCAGAAATTAACTGTCTCTAAATAAATTAAATTCTGTTTAGAAGAAGGAAGATAGTACGTATAATTATTCCAGAAAGGGAATGTCTGCAGACAGTTGTAGTTTATACCAATCTAAGAATTACAAACGATTGTTATAATAAGGCAACTGATAAAGACAATGAAGAGGAAAAGAGAAAGATCAGATTTTAAATTCAAGAAATCTAACCCAGTACCAAACAAAATAAAACTTAAATACTAATTTTTTCAGTCCCTTCTTGTGTTCAGTCTGGGTAATTAGGACTTCTTACACAAGCAGGTAGAAGTTAGTCAGGTTGTGAAAGGTTTGAAACACTTCTTTTATCTCCTGTTTACTTAATTTTTTTTTTAATTAAGGACAAAGGACATAGAAGTTAAAGATGTATTGACCATATTAACATATTCAACTGAAATTATGTTGCGAAATTTTGACTGAGGACAACATAACAGTGAGAATTATACCTGCAACTGAAAGGGGTGAAGATTTCTCTGAGGGATCAAGATGAATAAATGGGAAGGAGGAATTTGGGGAAGTAAAATACTGGTTTAGGATAATGTTTTTTGTCAAAGCACAATACTAGAGGTTTTAAGTACGGCAAAGCCTTAGTCTTTCACATATTATGTAAAACTAATTTCTAATAAAATTTATTTTTAGAAACCTCTAAAGACTATTTTAAGAGGATGGGTGTTAAGTGTATAACTAGCTCAATTCCAGTTTGGGCTAATAAATTCTCCCTTTAGGATCTTATATTCTTGTTAGGTTCATTTTCTATATAGTATTCCTGGATAAATCCTTCATAGTTATCAGCAGAAATAGTATTTGTAAAACAATTTGAGATACTTTGAAAGTAATTACTCAAATTCATTAACTCAATTTACTAAGCTGCTTAATCCAAAAAGCTTTGCCATGGGCTTTTAAATAGACTAGTATATTTTCCTCACATTATTGAAATTAATGAGAAACCTTTCAGTTTCCCTTAATTTCTACCTAAAATGAGAATTTACCTGTGTATAAATAGAAATTGTGAAAATATTGTTCAGTATTTATATATCAGTGTGCAAACCCTGATTTATAACTCAGATGTAATTACATCTGGAAGGCAGAAGTCATAACAAATCATTTTTTGAGGAGTCTTTATAGCCCTTCAAATATTTCTCTAAAGGAATAACTGATTGCCAGTAGTGGTTTTTTTCAGGCAGACTATTTTGTTGCTAAAATTATAGCACATTTTACTATTCTTCAAGACTACATATATCTAAGACTGCATCTTTCTTAGCCTAAAGAATGATTATTGATTTACCTATAGAACATGAATCTTGCTCTTCAGCATTAGTTAATCTTGTTCTCATCATTGACAGGAGTGTTGCTGGTTTATTCAAGTATTAAGACATCATTGTTGGTGTCTTGTGAGATGGTTTTCAGAACTGTAGCCTGTTTTTAAAGTTACAATATTTACAATTGCACACTGATGAAGGACTCCGAAGATGGTTCAGTTGTATCACAAAAATAAATTTGGATTTTCACAAAATTTATTAATCTTTTCATTCAGCTCTGCAAATTCAGAGGCTAAAACCAATCTGCCTTAAATTCCATTGAAAATGGAAGGGCGTTTAATATAAAAGAAATTGTAGCAGAATTTTGCTACATGTGTATGGAAGAGTCTATCAGCACAGATTTAATTTCTCACAGAACTGACTGTAATGAACATATAGGTAAGAGGTCTGTTTTGTTAATTCATTCGTCTTCTATAATGGCCTTTTAAGTTTTGTTCAGGATGAAGCCTTTCATGGCAGATCTGTACGAGTGTAGCATCTTTCACATTTCACAATTTCTTTCACATTTCTGTCAATCAGGAGCTGAACTTATTTCACCAGCACAAAGCAATTTATGGGCAGAATTCTCTGTGCTGCACTATATCATAAAGTTGATTCTGAGTTCTTATAAGACAGATTGAGAGGGGGTCAAAAACTTTAACTGTGAGAATTTAGGATCACTAGTTGTTTCATCAGTTTAACCTTCCTAATCCAAATACTCTTCACGCTGTCTGGTATTTTACAGTTCAGAGAAAGAAACCTCGTAGTGTGCAGTTGTGCGTTAAGTCTTTCCATGTCACAGTTCCCTCTTGTCTTTCATTTTGAATGTTTGATATTATATTCCAACATTTTATATTTCACAGAATCACAAAATCATCAAGGTCGGAAGAGATCTTTAAGATCATCTAATCCAACTATCAACCCAGCACCACCATAATCGCCTCTAAACCATATCCTCAGGTGCTACATCCAGATGTCTCTTGAACACTTCCAGAGACGGTGATTCCATCACCCCCCTGGGCAATTGATTCCAATGTCTAACTACTCTTTCAGTGAATTTTTTTTTCTACTATCCAATCTCAGGCACAACTTGAGGCCATTTCCTCTTGAGGCATGACAGAAGAGACCAACCCCCATATTTCATATACTTTCTGTATCTTTTTTACCCCCATCATTGTAAGTTTGTATATTTAAAATTTTTGTATATGTCTTAGAACTTCTAAAAATTCTGTAACCAATGGCAACCTGCTAAGTTCCCAGTTTTCTATTCTTCAGTGAACCATGAGGAAAATACTTAGATAATCAAGTTGAAAAGAAAATAACTTTAGACTAGGAGCCATGGAAAACAGACATTTTGACCCACATTTAATTCAGGTAGCAGTGGATGGGGGTCAAAAGCAAAGGGTGCAGAATGATGGGCTCATGGGAGACATCAGAAATGATAAAGCAGGGTGAAAGCACATCTGCCTCAAGTCAGCCTGGGACACAACCAAGAGTCACAGAACAGTGATGTTGGTGGAGTAACTGAGATATGGTAGGTTAGCTCACATGGCTGGAGTGTAGTAAAGGATGCATGCAACCTCCTCACAAGAGAAAGACAGAGAAGACAGTGTGGTGGCCCCTGTGAAGACACATCTATGGATCTGCTGTTGGGGATGCAGAAGGGGCTGGTTGAGAGCTTGTGGATCAGGATAAGAGAACAATAGAACAATGAGAGAACTCATATTTTAAGTCTGTTACACACGAGAGGATAAGAGTGAGGAAATGTGTGAAGTGTTCTTTAAACAGCTCAAGGAAGCCTCTAATTCACACACTTTACTTCTCATGGACTTTAACCTTCTTGGTGTTTGTTGAAATGGCAGTAGGGCAGGATGAAAACAGTAAAGATTTCAGAACATCTTACAGAATCCATGCTCATGTTTCACAAAGAGATTTATTCCCAGTAGGCAATTGTCCAGATAGTTTTTAAAAACCTTCCCATTTTCCAAAGGCAGTGCTTTTCCATATTTTGTATTTAATGTTATTAGAAAGGACTTTTATCATTTACTCCAAATGAATTTTTCTTGCTAAAATTTAAGCATGCTATCTGTCCCCATCCCACCCCCCGCCTAAATATCATTTGGTACCTATGCACATTAAAAACCAATTATTTTCTTCCTCTTTTAAACTTCTTTTTACGTATTTAGTTTTGGTCTTCTTTAACTACATTAATCTTAATGAACTCTTACTGCACAAGTCATGCTCAGGGGACCACTGGTAATTTTTGTTTATTTCCTCTTGATTGTTTTTAGTTTATCCATGCTTTCTTTTGAAGTATTGGGCCCCAATTAGCAAGGAATTTTTGTGTTTCACTGATCACAGCTCGTAGTTATAGCATGCTCTTTCTGGTCTCTGAGTGTGTCCAGTTATTCACCTAGTTAGTCTACGAGGGTTATTTTAGTTCTTTTTCCACTTTTAAAATCATGTTGTTGGTTTTAAACAACATTTTTAATGAAAAATACCTTGGTTTTGGTTTTTTGGTTAATTGGTTGTTTGGGTTTATTTTGTTGTTTTGTTTTTTTTTTCAGAACAGATTAATTTTGAATTCCAGGTAGATGGGCAAGACCTTTATCTTTCCATATTGCCCATGTAATGAAGCACTTTTGGTAAGGCACAAATAAAAGGGTTCCAGTAGCTGTAGACAAATCTGTCCAAAGTCCCAGAATAATATGGTCTTTACTGCAATCTATAAATCTCCAGGCTGGCCAAAAATATGGTGTCAGATTCCAATTTTCTAACTCTATGAAGTAAAAAGCAAGTGCATGCATTTATGGGAATAGTGCTGTGGTTTAACTTTTGCTTTACTTCTATTTCATTTCACACAAATACTGAAAAGGCAGTCCTACTGCATCTTTGGGCATCAAGTGAAAATGCTGAGGCACTGTTTACTTCATGTCAAACTGAAAGAATGATGAAAATTACTGTCTATACATTTGTTCATCTGAACATGATTAGAAGAAGCAGAGGTTTATGGATAACAATAATAATTGCAACTCCATAAATAAACATTTGGGAATTTTCCTCTGATTGGGGATGAAAGCTCAAAGGGTTTGTGTCATTTTTGTAAGTCATGTGGACATTATCCATACACCAAGGATTTATAAAGTGTTCAGTTTCTATCACCACTAAGATCACCAAAGACTGAAATCAAATTTTATAATTGTTAACAAACACTAGCACCCCATCACCTGGGTAAATCCAACTGAGATGGCTGATACTCACTGGGCTAGGATTTGCCACCTATAAATGGTACAGCAAATGGAGAAAGAGATGTCCACTGAAGGGAGAAAGCAAAAGAATGAACAGCAGAATAACCAATAGCTGTCTGTCTGGATTCTCAAAGTACAGTAATGACAGTTTTTGTCTTTTCTAATTCCCTGATGACGTAACTTGACAGGGTAGTCAGTGCTTTTCATATAACGTGCAGTAATGCATCACTCATAGTACAAGAATAATAACTCCTGTTATATAAAGGCTGTTGCCATCTTCCTTGTTTATTGCAAAGATGCATTTAAAATGCAGCTAAGTCAGCAAAATGACTTGTTATCCATTTCTCTTTCTAAATTTTCAGGCAGCCACACTAGCTCTAGTTATTCTGGTATCTCTAGGTGTGTGGTGATTCCATTATCCTCCTTTGCTGGTCACTGTAGCAGCTCAGTAAGCTTGAATTGTGTAAGAAAAACAAGTATATATAACAGCTATATGTATGTACATAGAAAAAAATTCTGCTATTTAAAGAGACCTCTGAAAAGGGACTTTGATCCTCCGCTTTGCAAATTTATGTCTTGCTTTCTGAGTCTGTAAACTCTTGCCTTAAATTAAAGGCAGTCTCACATGCCTCACACTCAGGTATAGTTTGATGGCACTTTGGGGTACTATTTTTCGTACTGTTTCAGGTATAAAATACTCTTTATTACAGTCTTGGGTTATTTTTTTTGGCTTTTTAGTTTTTTTTGTAAGTAGAAATGCAGTCAATAATAATCAAAAAACCCCAAAATATAAATTCAACATATGGCAGACATTCATGGTTTCTTTCATTCTGACAATCATATATTGGTAGAGCTAGATCCTCCGCTTTTGATCTGTTTCATCTGGAGCTATCTGGAAGAATGACTGGATATTTCAGTCATGTATAGTTGACACAGCAAGCTGTGTTTCATTTCACTTTCAAACGGTCTTATAATTATCAGATGAAAGATATTGTAAGTTAAATATTTTTTGTGAAATATGTGGAACACTGCCTCATTACTATCATTCTGTTCTTTTTAATTCTGTAGGTACTAATTAAAAGACATTTACTGTGCTAAGGATAATTCTCTTATATTAAAACCAAAAAGGAGTCTCTCCAAAATTTCCTTAGTGATGCAGCTGTTTGCACACAATATTATGTCCTGTTCATTAGCAAAACAGAGAAAAAACACCAGCCATCTTAATGATTTTTAAATTTTTTTCCTCCAATTAATTCCCAATGGTGATACATTCTTCTTTTTGTCCAAAAAGCCTTGATAAACCAGGTCTATCTTTTCACATATGTAATCACTTCCCAATGTTATTTAAAGAATTGTAGTTATCAAAGAGTCTAGGGTGCGCTCCGTCCTTCTTGGATTGAATTTCAAATATTCCAGGATGACAAATTAACTCATTTATGTGAGAATAAAGAAACTGCATCTAGGACTGAGATTTTCTAGACTTTGAAAAGCTTAGAGTAGTTTTCAATGGCTTTTCTGAGGTGAACCTATCCATTCAAAAATTCATAGCAGTACAGGTGCTCAAGACTTTGGAAACAAGTTATTTCTATTCTTCTATTCCCCTACATATACCTAGTCACGTGTATTTGGAGATGAAACTACCATATTGCATTTAAGCAATGTAGTAAGTGTATGAATTTAGATTCCTGCAAAGTTTAACTAAGCAAGTAGTTTCCTTGGAGAGATCTTGATTTGAATATCTATTCTAACAACATTTAAAGCTAAAAAGAACCCAAGGAAATAGGTTTCACATATCTCAGAGTCTAAAAACTGTAGCAGGAATGTATGTTTTAACCAAACCTTTTCTACATTTTCATGCTGCCTTTTCTTTTTTTTTTTTTTTAAGGAAGGTGATATTAAAAACCTTGAACACTAAAGTAATATTTTTTCTCATCGTAAAACAGGATAAAAATATAATTTGAACTCATTAGATTAGTGATGGTTAATGAATTTACATTGTAAAAATATATTAATGGATTTTTAGAATAAAATTCTCATATTTAGGATAATTTGTTTGAAGTACCTGACATTGTTTCTGGGGGGGTTGGAGTTTTCCATAGGAGTCAAGCTATCCAATGATTATATTGCTAGCAGGTTAAGCTTAGCTGGTTATTTCAGTGTTCTGTTACTGTTAAAAGCAGCATTAGCATTTGCCTGATGTGATATTTGATTTTTCCTCTGAATTGCGACTCTTCTTAAAGCATTTATGTATAGCTATATGAAGGAATGTTCATGTTCTTGCCATGCCAAGCTTCCTGTGATCGCCTTTAGTTTTGACTACTAACACTTTCTGTATCACTATTTACCAAACATATTTTAAATAGTACATAAGGTACCAGGACTTTATCTAAATGTAAAAACCTGCAGAACACACAGCAGTTAAAACCAGCTTAGGATGAAATACCCATATAACATAGATGTGTTGAGATGGTAAGGAGAGATTACTCAGGAGAACATCTTTTTCTTTGGCTTAGTGCAGTGACAGTATTTGTAGCAGAGATTTATCCTTCTGATTTATCCTGCAAGAAACTTCTATTAGTATGTAGGTTATTGTAAAGCTTTTCTGTCTGTGCCACTCTACCGTCTCTCTGGAAAGCATATTGCAATGCTTGACAACCCCTCCTATGAAGAAATTTTTCCTAATAGCTAATCTAAACCTCCCCTGGTGCAAATTGAGGCCATTTTCTCTTCCTTAGCACTTGTTAATAGGGTAGAAGAGGCCAGGTGCTCAAGACTTCCCACCTCAGTACAGCTGCTTTTCAGGTAGTTGTAGAGAGCAATGAGGTCTCCCCTGAGCCTCCTTTTCTCCAGACTAAACAATCCCAGCTGTCTCAGGTGCTCCTCATGGGACGTGTGCTCCAGACCTTTCACCAACTTCGGTGCTCTTCTCTGGACATGCTCCAGCATCTCAATTTCTTTCTTGTAATGAGGGGCCCAGAACTGGACACAGGATTCAAGATGTAGCCTCACCAGTGCTGAGTACAGGGGGATGGTCACTGTCCTGGTCCTGCTGGTTACATTATTGCTGATATAGGCCAGGATGCTATTGGCCTTCTTGGCCACCTTGGCACACTGCTCAATCATGTTCAGCTGCTGCCGACCAACACCCTATGTCCTTTTCCACCAAGCACCTTTCCAGCCACTTTTCCCATGAAACTGAATGGTGATGGTAACAGACAAAAAAGAAAATAACAGGGAAAGTGGACAAGGGATACTGTACTACTGGGAAGGGTAATATATATATGCTATTTTGGTAAGGGAAGACTATCTAGGAAACCCACTACCTGACTTTCCTTTTACTATGAAACTATAATAATGTTGTTGGATCCATGGTCCCTTTTTCCCATCCTACATTTTACATAACTCCTAAGATGATTCTGGAAAAGTATATGCAAATCCAGGATGATATGCATCTGCACATAAATCTGTCTTTCAGAACTGTAGTTTTCAGGCATTCATTCTATCAGTTTTTTACCTCACTTAACTCTGGAGGTATCCACAAGAAATGCAAAAAACATTTCTTTAAGTATCATAAGATAATGTTGCTTTATAAACAATATTTTCTCAACAGCACTAATCTAATTCTTAATATTCCAGAAATAATTTCTAAGTTTGGTCAGCGAGGGCAACTGTTTTACAGTTTTTCCAAGCTACGTTTACTGGAAAAGCTACAGGTTATTCTGGTCTTGCAGTATCTTCTTCAGTCTGTGATAACACATTGGTGTTTACATGCCTTGTTTCTGCATTATCAATACTACCTCTGATAACCAACTAGGGCCTTAAATAAATTGCTTGACCTAAGGTTCATATGTGCAGAGAAGAGCCAGAAAAGTGTGTCATATATCCTGAAGTGCTAAGCCTGACACTGCATGTTAATTCTGTTTATTTTGTGCTATTGCATATGGACTTACAACCATCCCAACTGCAATTATCTTTGGATTATATTTGTTTGTGTCTTATGTCTACTGTGCTGTTTGCGGGACTACCTGCCATTTTGAACAAGGATGCCCTAATGATCTTGCTATTAGCCAAATAATTTTCTCTCAGGCATAAATTCCAACACTGCATATTATCTGCTTTGTGCCAAGACTATAGAAATGGCTTACAGAGAATAGTGATTTTGTAGCCCTCTAGTCCCAGAATAAATTAATGTATAATCTGCACAATGTCAGAAAAGGAGTTGGTGGGCTCGGTAGATTCTGCTGCACTTCAGCTGTTTCCTGGTTAGGGTAGCACACAGAAGGTCCAATTAGATTTTCTAAATGTGCACAAATATTTACACTAAAAGTTCCCTTTTCCATCATAACCAATATTTCACTTTTTCAGTCTTTCTAAAGATTAGACTTTTTCTTCATTGTTGTGTAATCAGCTGCATAACGGTCTGAAAAATCTATGGTCCACATCAAGAATTTGCTAGCAAAGAGCTTTGCCATCAATATTCAGATACACTTCAACAGTAGCTTGAAATTTATCAGCAACTCCTAGAATGTTAAGAGAACACATTTATTTCTGGACAATGTTCAGATATCTCTGTTAGAAAAGAGCTTTCAGTTAGAGGATCAATATTACACACATTTGTAGAAAAATATGTAAAAAGTGAAGCTATAAATATAAGCATTACAATCTTATAAACAAACAAAAAAATTTTGTGAAGTTAATGCTGTCTGACATATAACTTGTAAATTGAGGGATGAATATGGAATTCTGGAACAAAAACACATTTGTTCCCCTCCCCATCACCTATTTATTTGGGAAGTTCTGAAGATAAACTGTTCATGTCTAAGCATATCATTTGTCATAGCTACCTCCAAAGATTTCATGTTGTTAAACTACCATTTCATCTTCATATCAAAATCTAAAGCAAACCCAAATAGCAAATGAAGATAAATGAACTGATTAAGTCACAGACTCTTCTAGCAGATAGGTAAACAGTCAACACATAATTTTCAAGGTTTTGTAACAACCTGGCCCAAGAGGCTGCCAACCTTGGTAAAATTTATTTTGTAACACAATAGATTAAAAACTCAGAAAACAATCAACAGTATTTAATGTGAACAAATATTTGACAAGAACAGTAGGCCTGTCTAAACTGAAGCCTTATGTAGAATCTGAAAATGAGGAGCACGTAAAAACTGTTTTCAGAGCTGTCTAATGAGGACAAGTATGAAGGTCCATCTAAGAATAAGACTGAAGCATTGCCAGTCCCAATGAAAGAAAGGAACTCAGGACAGTCGTATCTTAAGGCGTAGGCATCAGGCATCTATTTGAAAGTACCTGAAGAGCTGGTATGTGCTGTGTTTTAGGACTCAAATCCACTGACAGCAATTCTAGGTTCAGTATGTATGATGGGGTGTTTTTCATACAGGAAGCAAATCTAACATTTTGTACATGCATATGTGAATATGCAAATTATTTCTACTAAATATTCAAATAAATGCATAAAAATTAGTGTACTCTCACTGAGCTTCTATAAAAAAAGAAATGCAGCAGTGTTTGCATAGATTGTCTTGACACCGAATGTGTCAGATGGCTGGGTTCAATTCAGCTTGAGTAGATTTAGGAGGTTTATTACGAGGTCACTTGGAACATTGTGTATTCTGTTGCTTCTAAAACCTTGGATTTCTTTCTACTTATATTATTTAATTTATTTTATTTCATATATTTATATGTCTTTTTATATCTTTAACACGTGGAACAGAAGGATTGGTATAAGTCAACCAAAAACATTGCCTTGTCCTTTTGTATAAGGTAGTTGCATGTTATATTGTTTTCCTTTTTGTTATGAAATTTATCCTGTGTCCTTCTCTGGGAATATAAGTGTGGTATTCAGTGAAGAGCTGTACTTGAAACATAGAACAAGTTGTTGCTAAACAATTAGGAAGCATTATGTGATCACCAGTTCTCTAGAGGATTCTATCCAGCACGCTGGCATGGTTTCCATGGAAACAAGAACCCTATTAAAGCCAAAAAGTCCTGTCTCTCTCCAGTTTCTCCCCCTGCCTCTTTTTTAGCTAGTTTGTGTTGTGCATAAGCATTTCGTTTCAAATAGTGCAATAAATGGAAGGATTTAATCCCCTCATTAAATAGAATATATTGCTTTCCATAATAAGCTCTGAAATTCTGTGGACCTTATGCTGCTGTCCTAATTTTAGTCAGTTTTACATTAAGAGGATGTAATTATTTCCTTACTGAGAGTAAAGGAGGACATGTGATCAAGACTTCTATTTTTATGTCATGCTGACTTTTTCTAGTAGGTTTAAGAAAAAAGAAAAAAAATTGTAAGAAAAATGTGGCATGTGACTTGCATCAGCTTACTAACTTGTTTACTCCATATCTGAATTTCTGTAGTTCTTAAAGAATACTAACACTCAGAGTGTGGGTTTTTTTCTTGGACTGAAATGTTTGCATTTAAACATTTCTGCTGGGCTCTCAACTGTGTGTATGCAATTGAGATGTTTGATGACAACTGCAGAGAAATCATACTTGCAAAAAAACATCGTTTAGCTGAGAAAACATTTTAGTGAAAGATTCATTCAACAGGACAGCGGTAAATACATTGTTAAATCTGTCTTTGTAATGGAAATGAAACTGTGTTATCTTAATAATAGAAGCATCATATTCTGTTCTGGGATTTATGAAAAATAAAGAGTTTAAGTGAAATTGGTTTTTTTTTTCAATTTCTCATATGTCCCTTTCTTCTCATGATAATGCATTTTCATATTATGTGACTAATTCACATTTACACCATATAACAGTTTTAATTAATTTGATGCAGTTCTCAAAATTTTTAGAAGTTAGGAATGCTGATAGATGAACAAAAGAGTTAGAAAATTTCCTGTAAGATCAACTTAAGTGAAGTTACAAATCAGAGACGTATTTCACGGGATTTGGAACAGGCAGAATGTGAAGTATTTCTCCAACCATCTTCGGTATAGAAGTCCAGGTAAGGAAGGACAGGAATAGATCATTCAGAATTACTTTCACTGGCAAAACAAACTCGACTTGGGGAAATTAGTTTTTCACCAATCAAATCTGAGTAGGAAAATGAGAAATAAAATCAAATATTTAGACACCTTCCCCTCACACCTCCTTCCTTCCTGGTCTTAAGTTTACTTGTGATTTTCTCTACCTCCTCCACCGAAATAATGCAGGGCTGACAGAGAGTGGGGAGTTGAGGTCAGTTCATCATATGTTGTCTCTACCACTCCTCCTCACGGGAGGAGTCCTCACACTCTTCTTCTGCTCCAGTGTGAGGTCCCTCCCATGGCAGGCACAAGCTTCTCCAAACTGAGTCATTCACATGGACTACCTTCATGAACAGCTCCACCAGGGGTCTCTTCCATGAGGGTCAGTCCTTCAGGAACAGGCTGCTCCAGTGTGGGTCCCTCGTGAGGTTACAAGTCCTACCAACAAACCTGCTCCAGCGTGGGCTCCTCTCTCCAAAGGGCCACAGATCCTGCCAGGAGTCACAGTCTCCTTCAGATGCATCCACTTGCTCCAGCATGAGGTCTTCCAGGGGCTGCAGGTGGTTGTCTACTCCATCGTGGACTTCCACGAGCTGCAGGAAGACAGCCTGCCTCACCACAGTCTTCACCACAGATTGGAAGAAAATCTCTGCTGTGGCATCTGGAACACCTTTTCTCCCTCCTTCACTGACCTTGGTGTCTGCAGGGCTGTTTCGCTTGTGTTCTCACTCCTCTCTCCAGCTAAAACTGCAGTTTTTATCCCTTTCTTAAATATGTTATCCCAGTGGCACTACCACCATCACTGATGGGCTCATACTTGGCCAGCAGTGGGTCCATCCTGGAGCCAGCTGCAATTAGCTCTGCTGAACATGAGGGAAGCTTCCAGAAGCTTCTCACAGAAGCCACCCCTGTACCTGCCCCCCCACCCTCCAAAACCATGCCACTTCATACCCATACTGGACTTCTAAGATGGTGTACCATGAAAGTGTCTGTTTCTCATAAATGATTATGAAAAGAGACTAAGGTGACTAGCTCAAATATAGAAGTCTACTGTGTATGTATATGAAAAGTTAGGTGAGATTTCCAGTTCCATATGTTAAGTGGATCCTGCAAATGCAAAGTGGAAGAAATTGCTGGAAAAACCAATCTCAAAGTACCAGACTATGAGTAAGAAGAAACATGACAGGAGACAAGATATAGCAGGCAAGAAGATTCTGAGAAATGGAACAATTTTGACACTGTTAATGGAAAAAAATCCTTACAACTCAAAGATGGGATGGAAAATAAGATAATAAGTAAGAAAAATACAGTGATTATAGGGTGTGGTTAAAGGACCAAATAAGAAGGTCAAAGCTGGGAGAATGGAAAAGGTGCACAAAAGGATATAAATATATACAACTGGAAACAAATTTTTCCAGGGCAACAGCTAGTTATATGTTTCCTTGCATGTATATGAATCTGTTTTGAAAAAAAAAAACAACACAACAAACTCAAACAACTTTTGAATATCAACACTATATAGTCTGTATTTTCTTTTCTTTTTTGTCAAACAACATATTTATAGGCTACTGCATTTCATTTACCGATAACCATTGTAGTGAGTTCTACCAAAACTGGTACATTTCCCTTTGCAGAATTCAAATAAAGGATTTTTCACTGTGTCAAGAGGAAAAACATGAAAATTTCCTTGTTTATAAATTAACAGAATGAAAGACAAGTAATCTAATTGCATCAGGGGCGTGTAAAGATTTATTCATTGTAAGACAGCATTTTCTCAAAAAAAAAAGGCAAAAAAAATCTGAGAAGATAAACTTCATAAATCTGCTACATTTTCAATGAATATTATATATTTGCTAAAAAATCTAAGGATAGTCTTATACATTTTTCATCCGTGTACTTCATATAATACTCATAATAATATGAATACTGAGTATATTATTTATAGATATTATATAAATATATATAACTATTTATAAAGTGCATAAACATATATTTATATAAACACTATAACAGAGTGACCTACTATCTATAGTTTTGTGATACTATTTTTCAGGTAATTTACTTCACTCATATTTTTGAGATTGTATACCACAGGCTGAGAACTGCACTCTTAATTTTTCGCAAGTTCTAATATTTTAAAAGCATAACTATTTGATCTTAATTTTTAATAATTTCTTCAGAAGTATAGGGAGTTTCAGCATTAGAGAATAGGGTAGGAAGAAAGTAGAATATGGTTTCAAAAATAGTAGCAGTGGTTGTAGGCCCTCAGTGCCTAAAGGGAGCCTACAAGAAAGTTAGAGAATTTTCACAAGGGTATGTAGTGATAGGACAAGGGCGTCAGCGTGAAGCTGAAGGAGGGTAAGTTTCAACTAGACATTAGGAAGAAATTCTTTGCTGTGAGGATGGTGAGGCACTGGAACAGTTTGCCCAGAGAGGTTGGGGGTACCCCATCCCTGGAGGTGTTCAAGGCCAGTCTGGATAACCTGGTCTAGTGAAAGGTGTCCCTATCATCATAGCAGGGGGGTTGGAACTAGATTATTTGTCTATAAGGTCCCTTCATACCGCAACCATTCTATGATTCTGGAATTCTCACAGAACCTCATTTAGCTGAAGTTATTGTAGAGGGAGAGAAATATATTCACTTAAATAATTTCAGTTGTATGTGAAAAAAGTAATTAATACATTCACAAGTATCAATGTTTTTCTCAACATTTGAAATATAAAGTAAGAAAACTGCTGCGTTATATTCAGCCCCTGATCTAGTCCTTCAAAAGCAAGCAAAGCAAAAAAACAAAGTGAAAATCTTTTTTTTCCTGTGGTGGTGGTTGGGTGTAACACAAATATTGGCTTTCTGGTGCTTTCACTTCTCTGAATTTTCACTGCCTAATAGTATGATTGAATTCACTCTCTGGTGTGTGAATTCTGCAATGGAAGTAGTAATTTATCCAGTTGCTTATTTTCATTAAAGTTTTAGCAGTGTTTTTTAAAATGTGTCACTACTGCAAAATTTGCTAAAAGTTCAGCTATAGATTCAAGAGGTGCTGTAGAGGGAAGAAGGCAAACTGTAATTCTTAGTGATTGTATAGTCAATTCAGTATCAAGTTTCAACAATGCAGTCTGGGGCTTCTTTTGCATTTTGTTATACAAGGAATCATATGCACTATGTTATCCTAAGTACAATGTTTAATTTATATGACAATAATTTATGCTGTTGTTGAATTATTTAACTTTCAGGAGTCTGTGTTGTAGTGTAAGAAATGTGGTTTTCTTTGATTCTAACTTTTACAGTGACATCATGATGAAAATAGCATATTATGCATTTTAGTACCAAATTATTACATTGTATGTGTTGAGAATTGTCACTTAATGTAAATACTTTGGCAGCCAATTAATTGTATGGCTTTCCTCAGCCAATTTGTTTTTTCTTGTTGATTTTCTTTGCTGTTCCTTGCACCTTTGCTGAAGGTGCCTAGACACATAAATGGAATTCACATTGTGTCAGCATGATATTAAAGCCAAGTTCATTTGAGAATTAATCTTTTAAAATTCTTTTGATATCAATTTAGCCTGATGACCTTGGGCTTTTTCCTTATGTATTTCTAAATATCTTTACTGAGTAAAAATATTGTTTTAGTAAATCCTATTGTAATGCCATTGGTACAGATGGAATTGCAAATCTATCCATCAGTACACATCGCATCTCAACCCATCATCTTCCTAAACACTGTGATCTATCAAGTCTTGGATGAGAAATGTTACAACTGAATATATAAATATGTCCACATGTATATATCAGGGTGTTGGAGTCTTGAAAATATATCCTTGACAGTCACTCTCATGTGTTGGTCAGGACAATACTTTTTAATTACTTGTGCTTATCCTACATTGAAACTTTTTTATTCCTATGCATATCTAAAAACATCTTTGTTCCTTTGGTGATCGCATCGCTCACATACTTCTCAAAAAAGCTTTTGTATTGTGTCTTACTATGGCATCACAACATCACAAAAATGCTTATGTACTACTGGTTATGCTGTTATATTGGTTACACTGTCTCAGCACGCTTATATTGTGGTTCAAGGTAAACAAATATTAATTATATCCTGATTCACACACTTTAATTTTTGACTATAATGGATCTCTGCTCTGCTCTGGCTACGGGAGTCCGAGCATGAAGTTGGGTATTGAGCTAAGATGTCCGTATTCATTCCCTTTTGATGTTTATTTCATCCAGGTACTTCAATAGCATTGCAATCTGATATTTCATTTTCAACATGATACAAATAAATAGTGATGAGTTATCACATGTGTTAGCAGGATACTGTAAATCCTGATTTTAATTACATTTATCAGGAAAGCACTTTTGACAGCAATGATATGTATTCAGCTTTTTTGATACCCTGAAAATGTTTCAAATTTACTAAGATAAACTATACTTCACAAGGATTTATAAAACAAAACAGTTCAGTGTCTTGTATTCTGAAGGTGTCCCTGCCTGTGGCAGGGGGTTGCGACTAGATGGATTTTAAGATCCCTTCTAACTCAAACCATTCTTTGATTCTATATCCTAGTGAAAAAGGAATGGATATGGCAATAAATATAAGCTTTTTCAGAATTCAGAATTCCTTTCTGTATTCTTTCAGGAAGGTGGTCTACTATGAAATCTGTCGTCAGGGACCTCAGAGTTTTAATTCTGAAATTGATGCCTCTCTAGATACTTGCTCTTCAATCCAGCTCTATTTCAATCTGGGAAGTGCCTTTAATAACTGCAGTCAGTCATAAAGAGTGCTGTGACTCTTAATATCAATAAATGTGTTGCAACATCCTAATTTGAAAACAGCACTGGAAAGATGTATGTTATTTTTTATTTATGATTAGCTCTGCTATCATTGCTTTTTTCAAAAGGTCATTATTCTGTGTTTTGGCATATGTTTAAGTCCTGGCAACTGAATTTTTTAAATTTTCAGTAACTAATAACGAGCTACTGAAAATAAAAGATAAACATTTTGGCCATGATCTATTCACTTTCTAAATTTGAAGTAGTGAGATGGACACTGACCTGGGATTTTAGGTTGACTGCTACACACGCATTGTAATTTTCCAGGAAAAAGATCTCTGATTTTTGGCCCATATCTTTAATGCTTTGTATCTCTATCATAAACCAGAATGGCTCTGAAGATGCCATTATTACCTGATGAGTGGGAAATAAGAAGGATTACGTATTGTAGGCCTCCATGGCTCTAAAGACAAGGCTCTTATAAAGAACGGTTATGTAAAACTTTTTTGATTATGTTGAAGGGTCAAAATGCACAGACATAAAGAACAGGTGTGTGCACGTGTGTGTATTCACTTTGCAATTTGTCAGGGTGGGGAAAGGAATACTGAAAAATGTACTTGCCAGAGCTCAGTCTTTTAAGTAGAAATTCAGAGGGATACATGTGTCAGGTTAAATCTTTTACCTTACTCTCACAGAGATACACTGTGATCACCACTCCAGAGTGGATATCAGCTGTGTCCAGGAAAGGCAGTGCTCGCTGCAGCCATTCTCAGTGCTGGTGCACATGCAGTGGCTTGGCTTCAACACACATCAGTTCCACTGTGGGCACTTTGCTCCTATGTGATTTTGTATGGCTGTATTAAAATATTTCCATCAGATCTCTAGAGATAAGCGTCTTTGTAGAATCAGATCAGTCCACAATCAGTCCAGACTCTCCAACTTTTCACCATTTTCTAGTACTGTTGTCTGGACAGCTGTTGTCTGTGGCCAGTGCCAAAGCTTGTTACACTTAATCCTTGTTTACAGTATCTTGGTTTCCATGGCTTGCCACAGTCTGCAATGCACTCAGCTATTGACGTAGGTGAGGACTTAATACTCCCATGTCACAGAATCACAGAAACAGACAGTAGCTGAAGCTGGAAGGCACCTCTGAATATAATCTAGTCCAAGTCCCCCTGCTCAAAGGAAGACTACCTAGAATGGGGTGATCAGGGCCATGTCCAGTAGAGGTTTGATAATCTGCAAGAATAGAGACCCCACAGCCTCCCTGGACAACCTGTTTGAGTGTTTAATCAACCTTATGGTGGGAAAAAATATACTTAAACTGTATTTCTTCTATTTCAGTTTGTGCAAATTTTTCTCCTGTTATTTCACTTGATACCACTGAGAAGACCCTGACTCCGTCTTCTTTATTCCTCCATCGAGTATTAATGAATATTGATCACGGGTCGAACAGTCCCAGCTCTCTGAGATTCTCCCAGTAATGTCTGGAACCCCAGTCCTTGAATCATTTGTGGTTCTTTGCTGGACTCTCTCTGTCCATATCTCTCATACCAGGGAGCCAGCACTGGACACAGTGCTCTAGATGTGAGGTGATTGGCCTCTATCTGGACTTTATGCTGCTTCATGCATTTCACCACCCTTTGAGCCCAGCTTTTTCAGTCAATTTTCAATACTCTTCATCTATCCTGCATTTTATCAGTTTGTCTATTAGGTTTTTACAGGAGACATCCTTAAAGACCTTGCTAAAGTGCAGGAGATATATTCAACTTCTACTTGAAAAACTTTGTACATCACTCAAGCAGAACACTGAAACTCTTATTTCTACATGTTTCTGTGGTGTAAAAATCTTTTCTTTCAATTTCTGATTTTAGTTTTCCAAATTTGAACATGTCTGTGAACTTTTCAAATGCAGGCAGACTTAATTTAAGTTTGATAAATTTTGGCAAACAAGATAACGGAGCTGCCAAAGCAGTCATAAATTGGCTGAGAAAATGTCTTCAGAAGAGGTTAAGTCCTGCTTTCTCTCTTCTGGTAAAGCAGTAGTCACAGTTCACATTCAAGAGTGCTGAATTTTAAGGTTTCTGCATAATTAAGCAACTACAGAAAACTTGACTCTGAAATCTTGAAAAAATTTTGTCATCCTTAGGCATTTTGTGCTTCAGTAAAAGACAACGTAGCATTACAGGAGTAAAGAGATCACAAATGTGCCACAGAAATTGTTCTTTCTGTTTTGCATGATGCTTGGTAATACACCCTCTTGTTTAGTTGTTTTATAAACATGAGCATATGGAGTTGTACATTTTAGAAAGAAATTTTGATGAACATTTGCATTTTTCTTCATTACATACAAGTAAATTATTTTAAACTGCTCATTCCTTGTAATCCAGTTGTCATTAGGCCAGAAGGTTCAAAGGACTAGACAATGAAAGTTATGACAAACTCTTACGCCTCTAAGGTTCAATACTGAATGTAATGTAGAAAATTAGTATGAGTTGCTTGCATGGTGGTTTACATGAAAAGACACTCCAGTGGTCTGAGTCCAACATTTTTAAAGGTAGGGTAAAAATGACTGAAGAATGACTGCAATCCTTTCTCCATTGGATGGTATAAAACTTAAAATCTATGCATGTGTTCTGAGATAAAAAATATAACTTTGAATCAGGCCAAGACAATTGAAAATAAAGGGAAGTATTGTTTTTTACCCTGATCTTGCTCTGATGTTCTACTAGATTATGTGCAGGGAAGCTTAAAAAATAAAAAGTGAATTCAGACAGTAGAAGTTCTTAATTTAATTTTTTTTCTTTTTTTTTTTGGTTTTCAATTTACTTGGTTATTATTTTTCTTTCCTATCTCTAAGCTATCGTAGAAATGATAGGAGAACTTATTTTGGGACCCTAAGAGGTTATCAAATTCAACACACTTCTCAAATCTGACTTTAAAGGCAGGTATGTTTTCTTAGGGTCTTGTGCAGCTGACTTTTGAAAACCTCCAAGGCTGGATGTTCCGTAGCCTCTCCAGGCAAACATGAGCTCCAGGGAAACAACCTCCATTGCCATGGTCTTCTGCACTGACTACAGGGGAACTTTTGCTCCTGTAGCCTATAGTACTTCCTCCCTCTTCTTCTTCACTGATCTTGCTTTTTGCAGATTTGCATTCTCATTTTCCTGACTCCATTCTCTCTCTCAGCTGCTGCACAGCATTTTTTCCACTTCTTAAATATGTTACCACAGAGGCACCACCATCTTATAGTAGTCTGGAACTGTCTTCATCAAACATGGGGCAGCCCCTGACCTCTTCTCACAGAGGCCACTCCTGCAGCCCCCTGATACCCAACATCACCACATAAACCCAGTACAATCTTCATTTGTGCAAGCTTTTTCCTTGGTGGCTCCTCAACATCCTGCCTGCTGCACTCTTCACCTGAGAAGGTCCTTCCAGCTAAGAGCTGTGAACTGATCCCAAAGGAAGTGCCAACTGGTCGTCCCTGCAGGCAGTGTCAGATGCCAATGGGTGCCATGGCCGGGATTCAGCCTTCCTCCTGCCCCACCACATGATTTTCACAGAACAGACACAAATGTCTTTTATACAGTAAAATATTAACAGATAAATAAAACAAGTGCCACTTTGAATACTTAGGTACTCATTTGGAGATAGCGGCTTAGTTGCCAGCAGTTTTAAAACATGTCTTCATATTCTTATTTTATACATTAACATAATCCTTTTATTTTATTTTTTTTTTTTTACTAGAACAATGTCTCGATTACAGATGCATTAATAGTTTCTTTATGGTTCAGAGGCAAAACTGCAAAACCAGGTGTAAAAATCGGCCATTGCTAAACTCGTGCTTTGATGTTTTTTAACAGAGAAATGAAAAAAAAAAAACCCACAAAATCTCTAATAATTTCTAAAATCTCAAAAATGTTATTTATCATCTCTCACATTTGTCATGCTTGGTTTAAAGGCAAGATAAATTTTAAAGACAAAATCACATTTTGAACCCATAGTAAAGAAAGTTTATTCTTTGCAGTATTAAAAACAAGTAGAAAGAAAGTTAAATTTCAAATTGATGAATTGAAGTATTTACTTCTAGGTTTGTTTTTTTTTTCATTTTCATTGTTATAACAATTAACTAAAGTAATTTCTGCTCTCTTTTGTATTCCATTTTTAATGAATTTACTCTTATGCCTTCTGCCCTTCAGCAACTCAAACAGCAAGTATCAGGCTTGAGAACTATGAAATCTGAATTAATATTTTAACATTGCGAAGCCACTAAGCTTTATTGTTTCACAAAGCAATAGAAAACAGTCTGATCAGCAAGAAATCTTTATAATTTTTCTGTTGTGCTCATGCAAGCCCTGTTCAAATATTTTCATTTAAATTACCATAGTTTGTAAGCAATAAAAGCATCAATCCCTCCCCAAAGTTCATTTTTATATGAGAAAAATATGTTTTTCATTCTCTTGCTCAAATCTTAGCTTAGTAAAACAAAAAAATAATAAAAAAAATCATCTATGTACATTTTTTAACCAAAGAGCTTCTCATGCTTTCTAAATATTTAGGTAAGAGTTGAGCAGACTGCACACCATTTTTTTTTCTTTTTGTAAAAAACCCCAACTATTAGCTTTATGTGCCAAGATTTTAACAATGTTTAAATGTTGTCTTCCTCCTTTATAGATAAAATAATAAATGAGACCTCTGAGCACTGTTTACCAGAAAACATTTGCTTTTCCTATTAGTAACCCTTCAGGAGAGCCCAAATCACCTAAGTCACACCCCCAACATGACGTTTCCTTTGGGCAAAAAACCTGCAACTCTGAGAAACTCACTGAAATTTTATTTATGGCCAGGCAACGCAAACGTTTAGAATTTGCAGAACAAAAGAATTCAAAAGCTTAAAAAACTTGGAGAACAGGCCATTTTGCTCAGCCTTCTCCTGCCACAGCCCGGCTCGTGCTCTCCGCTCCCTTGCTTATGCCATGCCTCACCTGCAGCCGGCCAGGGGCCTTCGGAGGGTCTGCGAGGGGACAGAGCCTGCTGCTCCCCTTTGACTCTCATCCTTCTCTGTGTCATCTGCATGTGTCCTCCCGTGCTCCCCTGTGTGCCTTTATTTGATTTTTTTTTCCTAGCTGTCAAATCTGTATAAATTTTAAAGGTATAGCAAGCACAGGAGTGCAAAGTGAAAGATTTGAGGATGTGAACCATGTCAATTTATAGTCATCACTGGGTTTATTTGGAATTTAAAATCAGTGAGTTTTACAAATTGCCATTGAAAATAAGACTTCCATTTGTCCTCAAGAAATGTTTTATGTCCCTCTCCTCAAAAGCTCCATGTAAGTCATTGATGACAAACCTTCTGCAAAGCTATCCTTAAAGATTTTCAGTTGATGGATGTTTTACAATCTCTATATTTCAATTTCTGGAAGCTGTAAGATTATTCTTATGAATAAATTATGAGGAAAGCCTGACATTTTTTATTACTGCAGGTTTGTAGAAAAAGTCAATATATAAAATGTTTCTCTGATACTATCTATATATCTTTAGTAATATTTGGACTTTTTAGAATATATCAGAATATTAAATGAAAATAAATATAATATTCATTATGCTACATTTTCTGTTCTCTATACTGTACAAACCCCTTCTTTTATTCTTTGACTCTGAACATTATTGACACTAAGTGGAAGAGCTAGTTTTTATTTAGTAGGAAAAGATGTTGCTAACCTAGTGAGAAGTCTTTAAACTGGGGGTTTTGTGATTGGTGAACAAAGCTTTCAGGTTAATCAAGGAACAGAAGATCAGGCAGATTATACACGGGACAGAGTGATGAGGGATTTTCTTGCACTCTTTTTGAGGTGACCAGAGACAGCTCTCAAGTGCCTGTACACAAACATATGTAGCACGGGAAGCACATGAATTGTAAATTCGTATTCAGTTGCAGATCAATGATATTTTTAAAACCACAGAGCCACAGCAAAGCCGTTGGCACTGCTGGAGTCCTGCAATAGACACATACAGACTGTCCAAGAGAGATGGGCAGGAAACAAAAGGAGTAAGTGTTGTTCTTGCAAAGGAGGGAGCTGAGGGAACTGACATCTACTCTGGAGGTTCTGAAAGATATTTTTGTGACTATATAATCCATAACTGTGTTAATTTGCAATTTTCATAATCAGACTATTATACTACAGACTTTAAAACTAAGTTTAACTTTTTAAGAGGCTTTCCACTTCAAGCTATATGGTTTCCATTCTGCTGCTTGTCTGTAGCACAGCCAATGAAGAAACTTAGTAAGAAACAAAATCTAAGCTGTTTTCTAATGAAAGCAGTATAGGGTGTGCAGAAAATTGCACAGCTGGAGTGTATATAAGAGCATTGGATTAAACACTGGCCAAGTGTGACATTGGAAATTTGTGGAAGTTGCTGATGGATAAACCAACAAATTCAGACTTGTGGAAAATTAAGCTGAAAAAGTGTTATGAAGCTTATTCTCAATGCTCTGCTCTGTTAAAAAAATCTGAGTGTATAAACATACAGAGGGAAATATTAAGCATAAAATGCTTCTGTAGTTATTAAAGTCAAGATAATTCTGAGCTTCATCCAAAAAAAAGAAAAAAAAAAAAACCAAAAAACAATAAATCAACCCAGTAAATAATTCTATATAATTGTTATAGGCATATTTGAAAACATTCATAAGGAGCACCTATTGAAAACATAAAAGCCATTCCCTAAATAGTTTTCAGTGGGGCTACTAGTTGGATGAGATTTATCATTTGTTGTTTAGAGCTAACCTCTGGCAAACTTTCTGAAGTAGCAAGAAGAGACAAGGTTCTTGGAAAAGAAACTACCTTCTGGTTCATAAATGGTTTTAAAAGCTATGTTATAGATAAGATAGTGTGCTGCCTTTTTAACTGACAATGTTTGCTTTATTATGCTGCGATACTGCCTGGAGAAGATAAACTCATTTCCTTTACCCTTTATTTCGAGTATGAAGGTAATTGATTGAAAATCTGATTTAGAAAACACTGGTACAATTTTATTACAAAATTTTGTTGTTTTTTTTTTTTTCCTGTCAGAATTGAGACTACAGGGTTGTGGTTTTGGAAAAAACATCAAGGATTTTATCTCAAAACTAATTTCACTTTTCCTTCTCCTTTATTGCATCAAATAATCATGAGCTTTTTCAGGAAGATATAAAAAGCAATAGCTTCCATTTAGAAACATCTGAAAATACTTAGCATTACATTTCACTTTCCACATAATAATTTTATGCATTTAAGTGGATAATTTATTTTTAGCATATGATAAAAACGGGGTGATGGAGTAGAGAATGACATTTTTAGGGTCCCTGTTTTCTTCAGTTACCCATCAGAAATCTTAAAAGTTAGATACCAATATTTAAGGCAGCAGCTAAGCCTCAAATAAAAATCTATAGATAGAGTTTTTGTAGACACACTTGTGTGTTTGTTATGTAGAAACAGGTAAAGTTGGTTTTCTCCATACTAATGGAATCAGTAAATTGTGTTATGTGTTTGCCTGTATTGCATTCTTTTTAAGACCACTTGGGTTTCTCAAAGAATGGATTGTTTTCATGTTCCGTACATGAAAGGTAGTTATTAACGTGTATATTTAAGAGTAATAATTAAGAGGACTGTAAAATGCTTAAAAAGGGGTGTTAGGGTGCTAATTACTTTCAATTGCTCAGCTAATTTGTCTGAAATAAGAATGTCTAAAATTTGAAAGAGCAGACAGCAGTATGTTTGGGATTGTACCTGAACTACAATGTGAAGAGTATGCCAAGAATTTCACAAAGCTTGTGTGGCTAAGATCAAGATGTAGAGAATTACTGCAATTCGTCTCAGCTTTCCATGATAGGTTTCTTCAAAAGTGGCTCAGCTTGCTCAGGACTTCTGTTGGCTATGTTAAAGATTATTGTTTAAGTTTGGAAAGTTGCTGTACTCTTTTTTCTTGCAGTATTTTCAAGAATAGATATGAGATGTCTATTACTCTGTGATGAGTTAAGCTTAACTGTTCTGTTCAGTATAAATATCTAGATAGATAAGATGATGCCATGCATTGTGTGCCAAATTAAAGCTTGATCTACCATGCAATCTCATTGAATTCTTAATGGAAGCCATGAATTTGCATACTGTACAAATCACTGATAACATTGCCTGTCTTTGATCATCTATCGTATTGAAATTTACAGTTCAGTATTTATGTAACATTATTGTGGATATCACTGAAACCTACAAGAATAAGCAGAAAATTAAATAAGACTTAACTAGAGAAATGTATTTTCAAAATTTCTAATGAAAAATGATCAGTGAACAGCAAATCATGAATAAATAAAATATAAATTTTTATTAAATTCATTTTCACCAGAAATTATTTTAACATCTAAACATTTCACATTATTTCTTTTAATGGGCATTTAGCCAAAACATTGTGTAAAAAAAACAACAACAAAAAAGAGAGTACAAGAGAAAAGCTGCAGGTATTTGTATTATGTACATAAATAAAAACAATCTATGCCCACAAAAAGAAAAAAAAACCACACACCAAGACCAAAACGTTACTCTCATAATCATCACTCATCATATCAGTGATACGCCCTCTGCATAAGAGCCTTTATGCATATTCAAACATAGATCTTAATTTGAATTCATAATACCTTGAAAAGCTTTTCTATGCCAAGTCCGCACTTGCATATCACTCTGAAAAATCTTCCCCTTTCAGCATATGGTTAAGATCAGAGAAGTATGTTGGGAAAAGTGACATCTTGGCAGAATGTGTATTTTTTGCATTTGTGCCTTCATATCACATTTACAAGACTGTTGTTGGATAAAATTTCCCACTACTTGACAAAATACATTTAATTTAAAAATACGGAGTATGAATTTAAAAAGTAGATTTTTAAAAAAATGTTATCAGTATTAGCTATGTGTTTGTAATTGAACAAAACTTGTCGGATTCTATCAAGTCTTAACTGAAGTGTTGTCTTCTCACTATTCCTGTGAATGTTTTATTTCATATTTGATAACTGGACATTAAAAGGACAGGGACACACACAGTTCTTTCAAAACATTTATGTGCTTAACTGCTGTTTACCTACTTCATTTTTATTGCAGTGATTGTAGTGTATTGGGTCTGAGAACATACAACACGTGCACATACAAGCTAAACTACAACCTTAAAGCACCTTTATACCCAACATACAGATTAATAAGTTTTCATTAACTACTATCCCCTGTCTTTTCACACATAGATATTATTTTCCCATTTCATGGGCTTCTTCCACCCCTCCAGATGTTCAAAAACAGTCCATGATTTGGGCTCCCTTTCATGAGATGGGTGCTGGGGGCAACAAAAGCAGCTCGCTCAGTCAGTGGATACCGACACAAGCCCGGCCCAGATCACTGTTTCACTCTCCTTGCTCCTCACAAAATTCACTCTCCATCTTCACTTCCTGCAACATACAATTTACACTGTGAATTATTTTTCCCCTGAGATTAATACCCCAAGATTTTTCCCTGCAAGATTAAGTCTTCTTGAGGCACACACCAGGTCTCCCCATCCTCCTGCATTACCCATCAAGTACACCCAGGTCCTTGGGCAAAGGCAATCCAACGAATGGGTTTGCCTGTCCCTGTGGGAAAAGGGCTTAGACACTTGAATATCTTTGAGGACTGCTACCTTGGTGGTTTGACAGAGGTAATTCAGGAAGTTATGGAAAGGCAGAGAAAGATATTCTTGGGGCTCTGTACCAAAATCACTGCAAAGATTATCTTTCCTCTCTTTCTTCCTTGTTTACATATCTTTATTGGGCTTGTTGCACATTGATGAAGATCAGCCACTGTTACTCTTCCTAAGTGTTCCCTCACCAGTTTGTTTTTTGTTTGTAAAATTTCATAGCTGGCATCCAAGCAATTATGCTATTTCAGTGTGATAGAAATACAGGTGCTGTTTCTGTGTGGATTCCACAGAAACAATTACTACATTTTCTTTTATTTGTCAAGGTCTTGTGCACTATGCATTAAGTCAGTGGTAGAATTGCTGTTGACAGTGTTTGACAATTTAGTTGAAGAGCAAATCTTTTTTTACAGTGTCTTCACAACTTAAGACACCACATATTTGCATGGCCATTAATGTTTGTAAGCCTTCTCCCAGACAGGAATTTTTACCTATGGGGATCTGATCTGGAACCAATTAAATCACAAGCAAATGATACTCTAGGTGGAGGAAAATAAAATCACAGCACAGTAATTCTGTTATTTATTGGTCCAATGCTTGCATTACAGAGGCTAAGATGATATCTGGTATGCACTTGATTATAGTGTGCTATATAAACGTAGTTAATATTAATTGTATTGGTAGCAGATTTTCTACATGAATCAGAACAAAATACATGAATCATCATGTATTGTTTGGGCCTAGTAGCAAAATCACATTTTGGCAAAAATCTCAGATGTGGCTCAAAATAGCAGATTGACTTGCTCATTGATGTTGCTTGTGGTTAAGTTAGTGCTGCTACACTAATTTTTTAAGTGTTGTAGAATATAGCAACATTGTTAGTAAACAATTTTTTATATTGCTAGGAACTAAGACAGCTTACTCTATAACTGCGTTTTGAAAAACAAAGCATGAGTTCTGTAGTATAGTATTTTTCAAAAGAACTTATATTTTTGAGTCTGAGAAACCTATTCCAAAGTATTTAGTCTTTCATGACACTCCTAGTGTTCTGCTTTTAATGTATCACATGCGCTGGAAACCTATTCACATGCAACTATTTGTCTTTCCAGTTTGCACAAGCTTCAGGAATTTAGCTATGAAATTTTACCTGTAAGAACTTTTTAAAATCAATACTTGATAAAACATTCCAATCAATATTTAAAAATCAATATACAGGTCCTTCAAAATTGTTGAACAAGTATGTTACTCATTCTTTTAATGGACATTTTACTGCTGTTAACCAGCAACGTAAAACTATTTTTCTGAATGCCCTTAATGCATGAAAACAGTAGTGTTATTAGTATTATTATTTTTGGTTTTTTATTCCTTTCACAGCAAAGGACCAGAACCTGTGATGTGATGATGTTTCTCAGTTTTGTTGTATTTAATGGATTCAAAGTGCACTGGCTAATTAGTAAGATTAAATCTAAGATATGATTTTACTTACTTTTCTATCTGTCCATGGCATAATTCAACAGAATTTTTAAGAGAAAAAACCCTAGTATTTTAAACTCCTAAACTGCTGCAATTAAGAGGTTTCTTACAGTCATGATGTTTTTTTCTTTCTGTTAGAAATGAACCATTATATGTGTCAGAATTCTTTTAAGATTTTGTTCTGTAATGATATACTTCTTAAAGGTTTTTTTTTCTATCTTTATCATTAATTTTTCATCAGTATTGACTGGGTTTTCAGACTCTAGGGCAAGTTTTATTCATGTTAGCACTCTAATTAAGCAGAAAGAATTGCTTTTCAAGTATACTTCCAACATTTGGCTAATAAACTGAATAAGCAATGTAATATGATGTTTCCATGTAAGTTATTTGAAAAGTATTTCCATTTTTGAAAGTAATAGCACTACAGTGTTTCAATTTTATTAGCTCACAGAAAAAAAATTTACCATAAAATCCTCAAAAACAATTTTTGAGTCACTAGGCATACACGCAATTAATAAAGAAGATACATAATAGCAGTCATTTGAGAATTGTTTTCTCATAGAATTAGTTCTGTTAGGACTGATTTTATAAATATCCAATGTTTGCCTAGTTTATTCAGTATAAGCTTGTATCACAAAATATGCTGAGTTGGAAGGACCCGCAAGTATCAAGTCCAACTCCTGGCCCTGCGCAGGACCATTCCCAAGAGTCATATCATGTATGCTAAAGAATAGAGCATTTTTTTATCAAGAGTCACCTTCACCAAAAAATAATTATTGTGATAATTGGTAAAATAATTTCACAATTGTTCACATGCTGTGAAGAATGTATTCCTATGCTCAAATTTGAAATACTTGATTTATTAAAAGTTATACCCATTAAAATGACTCTGATGTAAACATCTTAATTGTGAAAGTGTCTTGCATCTGACATTAAGAAATCACTCATGAACGGCTTTGGTTTGAAAGCTGATCAGCTGTTTGAAAACCGGAAAAAGATTATTGGAGAATGCTCACTAAAATAGAATATAACAATATAATTAGCATAAGATGGGTAAGATTCTCATACTTCTTTTCTCAGTGTAATGTGACTGCTGCACCTCACGTCAGACTGCATATGATAGGAATAAAACTCAGCTTGCTTTATGAAAACATTTTGGGTTAAAGAGGAAATGATGACATTTTTCCATGCTATTGTAAAGTGAGTGGAACAATGCTAATCAAGGTTATAATCAACTAATAAGTAGTACATTATAAAAATATGTGCTGGCTAAAGCATAATATCTTTTAAATAATTGAAATCTGAAGCAATTACTTCTTTAACATCTGAAATTTGCAGCTGTATTCCAAGTCAGACATGTTACAAAATCTTAAGTAACTGTGTACCTAAAAGGCAATAAATTTCTACCCTCAGCAAGAAAGTATCAATATAATGATATTTATAATTATTTGATTTTTTAACAGCTGAGGATGCTTGTGGAGGAACTATGAGAGGATCCAGTGGAATCATCTCAAGCCCCAACTTTCCTAATGAATATCATAATAATGCAGATTGCACATGGACAATTGTGGCAGAGCCTGGTGATACTATCTCACTCATATTTACAGATTTCCAAATGGAAGAAAAATATGATTATTTGGAAGTAGAAGGTTCTGAACCACCTACAATAGGGTAAGTCAAATGTTGCAATTTTAATGTGGTAAAAAAACTATGGTGAAATGTGGAAGTACAACTTTTTGTTACTTTTGCTTTTGTCTTGCTGATTAAAAAAAAAGAAGCAGTAGTGATTGTTACCATGGCATAATTGTTGATATTGCAATTTCAGCTGTAAAGTGATTTTCAAATATAGTCCAATGATTTAGCATCGAGATGAAAGGCACCGTAGACTCATTCAACTCATTGTAGATCTAACTGTTCTAACCATTATTATATTTAAAATGTACATATTTAGAAATCAAATGGAATGGACTGTTGTCCTGGTAAGGATTGGTGAAACCTACAGTTTCATAATGTCAGAAAGTGAATTGCATGGAGGCCTTTTCAGCACAGAGCTGTGGGGAATTAGCACTGGCCACACTTGTTGGTCACAGATTCTTTCTGGAGGAGTTTCTGTACAGAGAACTGTACACAGCACTAAATAATTTGCCCTGAGTGTGGTTGGTGATGCACTTACCTAGAAATTTTTATCCTGATCTGTGACTGAGTAGTCGCAGTACTTTTTGGGTTTGTTTTTACTCCGAATATACTACCTTTAAGGAGTATTTATAACTGGTAGTTGGTTTGTTGACTTAACAGTAGTAATAAAATTTTTGCTATTCTGACTTCTGCAATTCTTGATCTTAGTGTAGATGCATTATGTAGATGTTGTAAAACAAGTCCAAAAAATAACATAGTAGATACCCACCTTCAAGATCAAATTCATTTAAGCAGAAAAAATGAATCATACATTCTTTGGTTTTCTGGTGTGGTAGTTTTGTGGTAACACAGCAGCACACTATTCAAGAAGCACATCAATATGAAAAGTCCTTGTATTTGGTTTATTGGTTTAAATATGCTATAGATTCACAAAAAAGAGGATGTATACAAACCCATAAATAATACTTACGGTCTCCAGTAAAATCTTAAGGTCTTAACTGCTCATAAAGCATTATGGGGGTTCTGCACAACAGACAGACACATTAAATGTCTAAACACATTAAAGTCAGTAGAGTCTTGTTTATTTAATAACAATATTAACCCCCCTCCAAACACAGCATAGACCAAATAAACAAAATTATTTTTGATTTTATTACAAGAAAATATCCCAAATTAGATAATTACATTGTTTCAAAAGCATCAGTCTTGGTTTCTATAAGTGATGCTTATGAGTAAAATATTTTTTACTACTTTAGGGTGTAGTGGAAGTCTGTACACTAATTCTAAGCTTCAGCAAATAGTGTTTTACAATTCGATGTAATTCATACTGCCACCTACATAGTTAATTACCTGTATTAGAATATTACTTAATTGCCATTGAGTTTTTGTCGCTCTTAAACTGAAATCTTATGAACTAGCTGTCAGCTAAAATAATTATTAAAAAATAATTTGTAATAATTAGTGAGGTATCATCAATGACATGCAGACATTACTAATCACTTGAATAGCTAAATATGTATTTGATTTTCTTGAACGTGTTTTATGTATTCAGTCATGAGGGTCAAACAATGAATTCATTTTTTGTTCTGCAAAAGGCTTTGGCTATATTCAAATGATATAATAAGATTACTTTATATATGGAAATTCCCATTATCTGCTTACAAAACATAAAAATTTACAATGCTAATTTAATAATTGCTCATGTAGAGAAGCAGACTGGAAGCATATTCTTTTTTTAGCCTGTCATTTATATTCCCTAAATTAGATTGATGTGTTCAATTATGGAAAAGTATCCCCCCCATATGTTAGGAAAAACAGATTTGGAAAGCTTAATTAACAACAATTTGTTAATTAGATTTAGAATGGTAATACTTTATATCCCCTTAGACTATAGTTAATCTAAAAGCAGGCTCTTTAATTCTGGGGGAGAAAAAGTGCATAATTTATAAAATTACTAAAAACTTATCGGTTGATCTGGATAATAAGTATTATTATAAAATAATTTCTTAGAAACTTTGGTTCTTTACGTGACTATTACACCTATTGATTAAAAAAAACCCTCAAACTTTTCTTCTTCTGCTTTCTTCTTCTTCTATCTGCTGTGTAACAAAATATCCGTACGTTTTGGTTTGAAGTAAAACAATGAGCCAGAATATACATCAAGTAGATAGGCTGGCATTATCCATGAGGCAAGACTTGGAATTCTATATGGAGTTTTAATTTTCCATAGTCTTCCAATCAGTTGTTATAATATTTCAGATATATCAAGTCTTTTCTGTAAGAAAATCTTGATAGGACATTTTCATTTAAGTAGTAGGTAGTAGTAGTAGGTGCCCTTCAGCGTTCTTGTTATCTTGTTGCTTATTCTGATGTTTGGTAACTTGAGCTGAACGAAGGCATTTTTTATATTTTGGAAGTGAAACAGAAAGAAAATCATTAGTTTGAAGAAATTATTTTCCCCATTTTTTCTTAACAACAACAGCAAAAACTAAATTAGATCTAGTGAAATGTTCCTTTTTGCCTAAGTGAAAAGTTGGGGTTTGAGATATTAATTGGTGAAAGAAATAGCAATGTCATTATGGGATATCCAGCATATGAAAGTTCAGAGTTAAATCTTCTGAGAATACCTGAACATGTAAGAGTTTCCAGTGCTTGCCTCTAGGATACTCTGGTTGGAATGTTTCACTTTGTTTTCACTTATTTTGCTGTTGGTCACTTTTAGTAGAATATTTACTAATCACTGAGCATAAAACTAGAATGATTCTCTAAGGCTGCTTTGATATAGGTAACCTGGATTCCAGTATGTGCTCTAGTCTGAAATACTAAGACAATTGTTAAAACACTAGTTAAATAGTATAGATGAAGCGTTAGAACCTCCTTCCCAGAACAGTCTATGTCTGCTTAGACACTCTCCAGACAAGAGCTAGTAAGGATGGACAGTACATATTTCACACTTTCCTAGGCAAAGACATTAACTCTGTATCTGCTGTTCCCCATCACCTTAATTAGCGTAAATCAGCTTAAATTAGCTCTTGTTGCAAAACAAGTTGACAATTTTCCTTCCTACATATTTGGAGACCTTGGTTATGATAGAAAAAACCCAAACAAATAAAAAAAGCCTAAAATAAAACAAAAACCCAACAAAGATATTAGATTAATTAAATTTGAAACGTCAATTAGTTTTGAATTAACCAATGTATTTTTGGTGGATAGACTGGAAAGTGATAGAAAATAATATTTGTCATAAAATATGTGCTTAGAGCCTTTACTCAGAGAACTGCAGATGTAATCAGAATAAAGATAATATTTTCTTTACAAGGAACATATTATGCAAAATTTTTATTGTTTACATGTGCCTTAATGAGAAGGTGTTTTGAGAGTGTAACACTGTTTCAGTGTTGTTGGGAAAATGTACTTAACTTGTAGCGTGATGAAACAAAAATTCCAGATTTCAGCTCTATTCTTTCTGGGTAAGAGTGGACTTCTAAAAAAACTTTGTGTAGTGTTCTAATAACTGACCCACTATGTCAAGTTGATACAAAGTAGTAAGGCACCTAAAGTACTCCGTTATCACACATAAATTTTAAATATGATGTGATTACTTTTTTTAAAGCAAAATAACTCACCTCACTTCTTTCTTACTGATACTGTATTCTTGGGTATTTAAAAGTATTTCCTATTATATTTTCCTAAAATGTAGGGGAAACATAGAATTTTCTATAGTAAATTGAAGTATTGTCTAGACTGCCTATTTCTGATTTTGACCAAATTATAATTTTTCATATATAAATCTGCTGCAGACACCACAGCAGGGATTTCCCTGCAGCACATGATGCAGGTCATGGTGAAGCAGGCTGTCTCCCTGCAACCCCTGGAAGTTCATGGAGGAGCAGATATCCACCTGCTGCTTGTAGAAGACCCCATGCTGGAGCAGGTGTTGATGCTCAAAGGAGACTGGGAAGCCCAAAGGCTTCTGGCAGGACCTGTGACCCCACGCATGACTCACACTGGAGCAGTCTGTTCCTGAAGGACTGTGCCCTGTGTAAGGGACCCATGCTGGATCAGTTTGTTTGTTATAAACTTCAGTCAGTGGGAAAGACTCACTTTGGAGAAGTTGGGGATGATCATAATGGAGCAAGGGAAGAGTGTGAGGAGTCCTCCCTCTGAGGAGCAAACAGTGGCAGATATGTGTGATGAACTGTCTTGCTGTGCTCCTGGTAAAGAAGGTGGAGAAAATCATGAGTAAAATTAAGCCCAGGAAGGAGGGAGGGTTGGGGGAGGTGTATTTAAGATTTCTTTTCCTTATTATTCTTACTCTGATTTGATTGATAATAAATTAATTTAATTTCCCCAAGTCACATCTGTTTTGCCTGTGGTGGAAACTGGTGAATGATCTCTCCCTGTCCGTATCTCAACTCATCACCCTTTTATTATGCTTTCTCTCCCTTGTCCAGCTGAGAACGGGAATGATAGAGAAGCTTTGGTGGATATCTGGTGTCCAGCCTGGGTCAACCCACCACAGTAACATACTTCATGAACTTTTCAGTGGATATGATGTGTTTCCATTCATTTTTTTATATTGTGGACTTGTTTGCTGTTCTTTGTAGGACAGCTAAGGAAAATTTAATGAGCACACTTTATTCATTACAAATTTACAGCAATCATATTTTCCCTGTAAGGGTTTTGTGAAGCCATTTCTCATTAAAAAAAAAAGTGCATAATTCATGAAGGCTAGAAGCTCACATAGAAGACATGAGGAAACATTTAGTTCTAAGTGAATAGTATCAATATACTGATTGGCCAGTAGCTTTAAACACACTGTTTGTGAATGTCACAGTAGATTCTCTTTTTCATTTTTTAAGAGGATAATTATATTTTAACTTCAAGTGTTGTCATAATATTGCACTTACTGGCTTTTTTTTCCAAATCCAAGCTTACAAACTCTGTTAATAAAGTTTTAAAATATTAGTAGTATGTTTAGAAAGAGCTTAGACAAATAACACACAGTCTTTTATAGAGAAATAGCATGTTTAAATAAATATTCATATAGAATAAACTTTACATTATATGAACTAAAGGTAATTTACCTCTAAGTTATATAAATTTCACAGAGAAAAAAAATTATAAAGTTTTGGTGATGATGTAGTATTGTATTGCAGTAGCATGTGAACATTATTTAGAAAAGCCATTTTGGATCAGTAAATGTTTATGTTTGGAGTTCAGTGTCTGATAACGGCAATAACAGTTGCTTAGGAAAAGAATAGAAGACACCAGGATGACATTGTGTGCCCTTCTCCCTTGCATAGACATAGCTTCTGCAGTTATTGATTTAGGGATTTCTTGAAACAACCTTTTCCTTAAATTCATGTGTTAAATAGCTGTAAATAAAACTTTCTTTTGTTAATTAGTCATTCTTCAAGGTTCATTCTTCAAGACCCTCTGGAGAGTATCAAATGAGTTTAAAAAAAATAAAATCCAAGCAGCTTGTATTAATGAGTTCCCTGTTACTCACACAATCACGTATTCCTGAAAATAACCTGAATTGATAAGTTGGTCATATTGTTCCTCTACAGGGGATATATCATCCCTTTCCTTTAATTCATCCCTATATATACAAATATTTTTCTTAATCAACCTTATCAATGCTTCCTTATAAGCCCTGGATACCTGGTCATATGTACTGTGCAAAGATCTGTTTTTCTCGAGATTTCCCTCTCCCTGAGACTGAATTAGCTGTGGAATCAGTATGTCCTAGGTTGCACTTCAGTTGATGGTATGAACAAGAATATGTTGGGCTCATCCTCATTATTCATAGTGTAGTCGTTTGATCCTTATTCCAGGGTGGCACTATGGATTTTGAAAGCATCCCACAGTTTCACGTTTGTAGCCTTTATATCATGTTATAAATCCATCACCCTGCAGGTATATAATACACATGACGGCAGCACGTTACATCAAACATTTTGAGCACTAAGAACAGGCAAAATATATCGTAGAGAAATGGAGAAGGGTGATAGGAAATTTTGTACTACTCAACCTGGTTGTTGCCCATTCACTCTAGAGGAGCCTCAGTATCATAGCATTCATGGTCTGATGCCTTGGGATCATTTCTTGGGACAATTCGTTTTAGCACCATAGAGGTCCTGTAATATCTAGAATACAAAGTCTCTCACTCTTGTGTTCCTCATGATACTGTTTCTAAAATTCATGTAGCATCTTACATGTAATTTTCTATGCTTTTGCTGTCATTTGCAATTTAATCATGGAGAATATCATAGAATCATTGAATAATTAAAGTTGGAAAAGACATCCAAGATCATCGAGTCCAACCTTTGCCCGAACAAAGGTTATTTGGTTATTTGTCATTAATTAGCATTTCCTGACTCTTAAGCCCATTTTATTATTGCTATGAAAGAACAAGATGATAAATAGAACTTTTAATATATAATATTGAAGAATATGTCAACTAGTGCTGATTAAAAGCAAAGTGAGGATAAGCAGCCAGATAAAAGTTATTATGGAAAAGGGCATTATTTGGGATTGGGTTTTTTTGAGAGGAAAATGCAGTTATCTGTGCTAGACATCTACATGGTATTTTTTATTGCCAGTTCAGTTACAATAGAAATTAGCCTTCAGGAGGCATTTAAAAGTTAAGTATACTGTTGTTGACAATTAACCTACATCAGACACATGCATTAATAAAATGGGTTCTCAATCAGATCTTTTTAACAAAGTGTTTATTTGATTTATGCAGCCATCCAGTGTCTGAATAGGCTAGATTTATTTTCAGTCAATGTACTTCATTAAATAGTGCTCATATCTAAGGCTACAGGAAAACCTCTGCCTGACATAAATGTGGCAGCACAGGGATAGACAATCACACCTCAATAGTGCAAGTACCAATGAAAATAATAATATGTCGAATTAAAAAACCCAAAACAGACAAGACAAGAAGCAGAGGTACTCATAAGAAGAGATTAAAATGGAAGGAAAAAAACCCACCTCAGGCCCCACAGTTCATTACTTGAAAAATCACTTCAAATGAAAAAGTGAAAAGTATAATTGTTTCTTTTCTATAAATGAAGACTGGTGACACAGCTTTAGATATTATAACTGTTTTCTCACTAACAAGTTTTTAAATCTGTTGTTTAATGCTCAGAGGGAGGACTCAGGAAAACAATGTTTATGAGTAATATGATTCTAATAAAGATGTTAAAAGACCCAGATGATGGACAGATTTTAATCTGATAACAGTTGAATTAAAATTTAAAGAATAGTAGTAAAACTAATATGGCTTAACACAGGAAAAATGCCTTCAGAAGAATGTTGTGATTGTAGACAAATAGGTGGAAAGATTTAGTCAATTAATATAATAAACAAAGTGCAGTCATAAAATCCTGCTGTAATTGGCAGAGTATTTGCTTACTGATAGTGGATAGAATTAATTTTTACTAGAATTAATTGCAGGGGGAAAAAAAAAGTAACTGTCAAAAGCTGCCAAGTTTTGGAGTGCCTAAGTCCTTCTCCCCTTCTGAAGCAGGGAACAGAAGGTAACAGAGATAATGCTTAACTGTGCAACAGGGTGAGCAGAAAATCAGGAGTAGGAAGAATACTAATGCTAAAAATATTGTCTGGTTTGAACCCTTGATAATCCGTCCATTGTGTGTTATCATTTTCATCTTTTTCTGAAGGACTGAGAATGAAAATGAAGTGTTTGCTTTCTTTCCACAGAAACAAGTATTTCTGCCCTTTACTGTTTCCTTGTGTGGTTTAATTTTTTGCTTGGTGGGTCAGCATTTCACCTGTGTCATTTCCATGAGGTCATTTGGAGCCATCCAAGAAGCAGAGTGCATTCCATATTGTGTAGGGTCAGGCACAATGGTAATGTCAGGAGGGGAATTTGTTACAGTGATTGTGGAGGTTAATGGAACGTTTTTCGATTTTCTCTTGTGTGATTCCATTTGGAAATCATCGTCTGAAAAGGACTTTGAAACTTACTTTACATCTGTTATTCTCAAAATTCTTCCTGAAACATGAGAAAGATTTGAATCTAAGAGAGGAAAAAGATATGGAATCATATTTTTAACAGTAGAAGTGGAGGCTTCTTGGTGTCATTTTGCACTGTTTGTTCTATTTCTGAAGAAATAGAAGGCCCTTCCATAGTACCCTGGGCTAGTGGGGGTCTCCGCATTAATTTCTCAGGTTGTAGTTCAAAGTGTAGTGCACAAACATGCCTCAAACTTTTCAAGCAGAAGAGACACATATAAGAAATACAGTTACTTTGTGGCATTTAGACTAAATAGGCTCAGTGCTTGGTAAAGGGAGATTCTGACTTTAGGAAATTGCCGTATCCATGGAGATGCCAATCAACCAAAGGTGTAAATCCGGAGTTTAATCCTGGAATTCAATTTGTTATATGTACATCCATATAACTAGGTTGTAAGGAAACACAAGACAGAATGATAAAACCTTATAAGCCAGAAGGGAACTCAGGAGCTGTCCAGTCCTGTCTACTGCTGAAGGTAGCTCTGAGGTGAGACAAGGTTGATCAGTGCTTTATCCAGACTGGTGTTGCAAACCTCCTGAGATAGAGACTGAACAACCTTTGTGGGCAACCTTCTTCAGTGCCTGACTGTCCTCAGGGGGGAAAAAAGGTTTTCCTTTTTTTTCCTTATTTAGAAATCGTTGTTTTCAGTCAGAATAAACACACAAGAATTCATTATCTCCAAACATCTGTTTGAGGTCCAAACATTTCCTGTGGTCTCTTTTTTCTTTGTGGATAGGCAGAGGTATGACCTTTCCTCTGAGCAGGTTGTCTGATCTGGCCAATCCTAGCTCATGAGTTGAAGACACATGGGATCGTGTTGGAGTCCTTCCTTCCCGAGGCTTATGTTGTCCCACCCATCTTATGTACATGACCAGAGACGTGAATCATCCTATCTTCCCCTAGACTTCTAAAAGCTAAAGCTTACCTGGCACATGTAATTTATTACTATATAATAGAGTCAAGCCTCAGTGAGACAACTATCAGTTAAATTACTGTGTACTTGCATCAGGCAGGGAGTCAGATGCAGAGAATCACCTTGGCTCATTATGCTGAAAATGAACACTCTGCATTGCCATTGTGATGCTGCTTTCCACTTTTATTTCCAACTTATCCCCTACCTTGTGTTAGCTCAGGCATTTACCCAATCACAAAGAACTGCACCAGGAAGTGATACAGATAAAAGCCAAGGTTTGTTTCATCCTGTGTTAGTCAGCAGGTAGCACAAGAGTTGAAGAGAACAGTTAGGCACATGGGGAGTGAATAGTGTTTCTTGAAAGAGTAGGAACGCTTTATTTGCAAAATATAGCCTGAACTGTTTTCTTCTCAGGTCTTTGTAGATTGAATGATGGTATCCATGCAAGGATTTACTTTTTTATGTGCAGAGACTTCACAGAATTAGTTGATTCCCTTTATATTTTTTTTACTGTATCCTTAGTTTCATGTATTCCTGTAGTGGTGTAAAATGTTTTATTTTTATTAAGGTACATGATGTCAGGAAGACAGTACTTCATTGTTGTTGTTGCAGAAGATAGTGTATCCTAGTGGTTAAATGCACTTGTCCTGAGGAAACATTTCTGAAGCTGCTCCTAATTTCTTACATTTCCTATGTTCATGAGCACTGCAAAAGTGAACATTTGAAAACCTTATCTGGAGTTGCATATTTTCATTATTCTGATAGTCCTTTTTAATATGTATGAAGTTATACTCATCTGGAGCCAAACAGATATCCACCAGCAGTTATGAAATGAGCAGTTATACATTGGATGGCCTTTTTACATACATTCTTCTCAACAGAGATAGGATTATATTATTTCAAAAAGTCTTATCAGCGTTCAGAAACAAATTGAAAAATAGTTCTCATGACTCTATATGCAAGAAGAGTACTCAAGTTTTTCCACCATCCCTCTTGAACAAAGGTTTACAGACTACTGTTTTTGTGCTTCTGTGGCTCACTTTAACCCTCTTTGGATGGAGCAGCCCAGAGTGCTTCCAGTGTGGTTTATTTGTAACTCTATTTTGTGGAAACCAGGTAAATAAGAGTCTAGACCTTGGGGACTTTACTAATGAATACTTCAGAAGCGTGATCACTAATAAAAAGGAACAAAGGCAAAAAAAATCTGGAGTCTCTTACAGAAGTTTCTGGGAAAAAAATAGAGATAGGAAGATGGGTTGATGATTTAATGGAGCACTTTCACTGTGCTTACTCCAGCAGAATAGTGCAATTGTTTTCATGTGGTCATTTGCTATAGTCTCAGGATGGCAATTGTTGGAGTAGTGAGGGAGACTGATTGCTCCTGTCTTGACTGAAACACCAGTGACTGAACTCACAAGTAAGGCTGAAGCAGCCACATTTTATCCTGCGTGAGTCGTATGGTGGGGGAAAAGTGTATTAGGACAAGATAAATCTCAAAGCAAGGCAGGGAAAAGAAAAAAAACACAGTCAACTCAAAAAAACAAAGAACAGCTAAACCTCAAAACATATAGTGTTTCATTTGCCATTCCAGAGTAATTAAAACTTCACACTTTCTTGTCATACGGTCTGAGTCCCTGCCATATTTACTTTATTCAGAAAAGTAAGTGGCGTGTTGTGGGAGAACAGTAATCCCTGAAGAGATAATCCCAAATCACTCTTGTTTCTAGATTCTGAATTAAAAACTTTCGTATGTTTTGTGCATTGTGTAAACTATATGCATTCATAATTTCAACTTTTATGTCTCAGGCACAAAAGCCAAAATTACAATATTTTGAATACATGAATGAAATCCTTTGCATTCATGAATAAATCCTGACAGGATAAAGCACTGCTTATATGGGCCCTACAGGCTAATTAGAACTTCAGATGCTGATGCTTCTTTTTGTGATTCTCCATCTGTTTTGCTTGTGGAAATCACTTTAGGTGATTTAGAGTGCAAATTCCCTTGTAAAATGAACCAGTGACTAAAAGAAACCATTAAGCATCTTTTGAAACTGCTAATGCAATTCTGTTTTATTAAGGATCAACACAATGTCAAACCAGTGTCAGAGCAATTTTTTATAATTGCATGGCAACCAGGTCATGACATAACAGTCAGTAAAAAAAGAAAATAAGCCATTCATGTATACTTACTGTATGTTTATTTCTTTTGCATACAGTAGGTCATGCAAGTGACAAAACCTCACCAAATGAAGCAATCTAGAGCTTCAAAATGAGCCTTAAACAAATGAATTATTCTTACCCCACCCCAGAAGTTAAAAAAGGCTACTCAAGTCATTGTGTCAATTGCAAAAATATTTTTATCCCATAAACTTTTAAACTGTTTATGAGATTAACAGTTTTATGTGTTTCCTTTTCATTATTTTGAAACACTGAGGGTAAATTAATCTATTTTTTTAAAAAATCAATATTTGAAATTTAAATGCAATTTTCCTGTGATTAATTAATAAGCCATGTTAATATTCTGGTACCCTATGTCAAGATAGGTATGAGAAACATGATAAACAGTACAGAAAAGGGGAAAAAGTATGGAAAAAGATGTGGAAAAGAATCCATAGAGAGGAATAAAATAGGTTAAAACTTTAAAATTTTGAAAAGAAATAAGTGAGAATGGATATGAAAGATTCCTAAAATTATCAATAATATATGTCAGGTAAAGAAAGAACATTCGTTCTCCATTTCTTATGCTAAAATAAATAAGGATGCTCAATGATTTATAGGATAGAAGATTTAAAACAAAAGGTAGAACTTTTCTATTGTATACATAGTTCAACTGTGGAAGTTACTGGCATGTGATGTAATGGAGGGGCTTGAATGTGTGTACCTTGCAGTTGGCAAAGGCACAGTTGAGAGCCTCTCGGTAAGGATTAAGGGAAAAAGAAATAAAGCGGATGATGATGTGGGAGTCATCTATAAGGAACCCAGCCAGGATGATAACACCATGATGATGATTTATTCTATAAGGAACTAAGGGATACCTCTAAATCAAACAGTCTTGTCCTTGTAACACTCAAGTGTCTCCATAATTTGTTGAATGCAGAGGGTAGCATAGAGGATGACGAAAAGGCAGAGGTACTTAATGCCTTCTTTGCCTCAGTCTTCAATATTTAGACCAGTTGTCCTCAGGATACCCAGTTCTCTGAGCTGGAAGGTGGTGATGGGGAGGTGAACGAAGCTCCCATATTCCAGGAGGAGATTGTTAGTGACCTGCTAGGACAGTGAGACACTCACAGGCCTATGGGCCTTGGTGGGATCCACCCTAGAGTAATGAGAGAACTGGAGAAAGAACTTGCCAAACCACTCTCAATCATCTACCAGCAGTCCTGGTTCCATCTGATTGGAAATGGTAAACGTAATGCACATTTACATGAAGGGTCAGAAGAATGATTCCGGGAACTACAGGCCTGTCAGCCTAACCTTGATTCCAGGCAATGTTATGGAAGAGATCATCCTCAGTGCGCTTACACGTCACATACAGGACAAACAGGGATCAAGCCCAGCCAACATGGATTTATGAAAGGCAGGTCCTGCTTGACCAACCCGATTCCCTTCTATGACAAAATGATCCACTGAGCAGATGAGGGAAAGGCTGTGGATATAGTCTGTCTAGACTTCAGTAAAGCATTTGACACTGTCTCCCACAAAATCCTCCTAGAAAAACTGGCTGCTTGTGATCTGGATCGGTGGACTCTTCAATGGGTAAAAAAACTGGCTGAATGACCGGGCCCAGAGAGTTGTGGTGGATGGAGATAAATCCAGTTGGTGGCCAGTCTCTAGTGGTGTTCCCCAGACCTCAGTATTGGGGCCAGTCATGTTTAATGTCTTTATTGGTGATCTGGACCTGGGAATCAAGTGCACTCTCAGTAAATCTGCAGATGACACTAATTCGGGTGGGAGTGTTGAACTGCTTCAGGGTAGGAAGGCTCTACAAAGAGACCTGGACAGTGGGCTAAGGACATGCAGTTGCATGAGGTTCAATAAGGTGAAGTACCAGGTCCCGCACTTGGGTTACAACAACCCCATGCAATGCTAGAGGCTAGGGAGGACTGGTTCGAAAGCTGTTCAGCAGAAAGGGATCTGGAGGTGCTGCTTGACAGCAGGGTCAATATGAGCCAGCAGTGTGCCCAGGTGGCCAAGAAGGCCGATGGCATCTTTGCGTGTATCAAGAATAGCGGAGCCAGCAGGAATATCAAAGTGATCATCCCTCGGTACTTGGCATTGGTGAGGCTGCACCTCAAGTACTGTGTTCAGTTGTGGGCCCCTCACTTTAAAAGGGATATTAAGGTGCTGGAGCCTTTCCAGTGAAGGGCAACAAGGCTCACATAAGGTCTAGAAAACATGTCTTATGAGAAACAGCTGAGGGAGCTGGGCTTGTTTAGTCTCCAGAAGAGGAGGCTCAGGGGTGACCTCATCCCGTTCTACAACTACCTGGAAGGAGATTGTAGTGAGGTGGGAGTCAGTCTCTTCTGCCGTGCCTGCAGTGGACCAGTGGAAATGGCCTTAAGCAGAAACAAGGGAGTTTAGATTAGGTATTAGAAAAAAAAAAAATAATAATAGGATGGTGAGGCACTGGAATAGGTTGCCCATGGTAGTGGTGGAGGTACCCTCCCTGGGAGTGCTTAAGAATCATCTGGATCTGGCACTGGGTGATATGGCTCAGTGGTTTAGGCGTTGCAGTGGTAGTGCTGGGTTGATGATCTTAAAGGTCTTTTCAAACCTTGATGACTATATTATTTCATCTGGCATTATGTAATGTTTAATCATAATGAATGTTAAGATGTGAGCCATACTTTTAATGTCTTTTTTGAATGGTTGTTTTGTGAAGTTTTTTTCTAGCCAATTAGGGATTCTCATGTACTTCTTTTCCTTCTACTAAAAAGCTTATTAAATGAAGATATATCTTGATTAAGTGAACTCCTAATCTTCCTTCTTTGCTAAGTAGACTTTTTGGATCTTTCTGTAAGAGCCAATAAGTAAGTTGCTGGCATCTTCACATCTCTCAATCAGCCTTTTCTGTATCCAAACTTGTAGAATTGGACTAGTGTCTTTGAATCAGCAGAAAAAGTACCTACTGCATAGTACATACTCTCTCATCCTCGAAGCATATAACGCAAGCTCTGACATCTTTCATATGAATATATTGCACTACTGCAGAACTTCTTTTCCCCATTATTTTTTCTGTCAGATGACAAACTTTTACCATCATCTCTATTTGCTGAGCAAGAATATACTGTCCTGAATGTCCTAAGTGAAGTGAAGGGTAAGGTGAAGGACTGTTTGAATAAGGCTTATATTCTGTTTAGCAGCTGACACCATGTCTTTGAAGAAAAAAACCCGAACAACCCTTAACTGAATCTTTCAACTTTCTAACAAAACTTTCGAAATCTGTATAACTTATACAATCTGAGAGACAATCCCAAAATTAACATGTCTCTGCTTGTTTGTATTTTGGGTTTTTTTGAGGTATGTGTTTTCCGGGGAGGTAATTATAAGAGGGGAATTCCTTAATAAGGTGGCATTAGGGAAGTGCTACAGTGTTGAATGCAATTGAAAGCAGAGTTCAGTTCCTGTGGGAGAGAAATGAGAGATGATTGTGACAGCAGCAAAGGCTAACAGTCCTAAGAGTATTATTTTTTCATTTAGTTTTGAATGAAAAATTAATCTGCTAGCAAGACTTTCCACTAATGTGTGAATGGATTTAAACTAGCAAGCTGAAAGTTAAGTTTATACTGAAAAGTTCACTAACCATGAAGCTATAGCTTTGCTAAATGTGCTGGAAGTTATTTTTATTAGTGTAGTCTGTACAATCGGTCATTTATAGACATACATTGGAATGTTATTGAAATGTTGCCATTCCATTTGATTTTGGAGACTTTGGACACAAGATGCCTGAAACTGTGAAGTAAAGCAACACGCTCTACTATTCTGTTCTGAAAGATTCAGTATACAGAAATAAAGCTAAGATCCCCAAATCTGCAATTTCAAGTATGTGTTGCTTTTTAAAAAGTAATGCAACTTGAATTAAGTTAAAGCCTGATTTATTTAGAATGACTATTCCCTTTAGCTTTTGCAAAGCTTGTTACAGATGTAGGAAAAGGGTAAAAATGAACCCAATGGTTTCATTTGCCTAGTTCAGTTTACACAGAGGGGCCCAGATAACTCTGCAACATATCCTGTATTCCTGGTCTCTGGTTTTCCTTTGGCTTCACCCTAAAACATGGGACATACATTTAAACTTTAGTGCCTAGAATTCGTGGCAGGAGTATCTGTCATGGTGCTCATATTGAAAACCAGCTGATAAAACCAACTGGGTCATTGAAGAGAATATGTATATGTATTTTCCATTAAAAAAAGATCTGGAAACAAACACCCTTAAGTCTGCAACTAACCCTGAAAGAAATCAGAGTTCAGAGTAGGATGCCATTGGGGACAATAATATTCAACCAGCTAAATAATTGGTATTTTTTATGGTACTACATCAAATAGGCAAAAAAGGAAGGTAGAGGTACTATATAAAATATCAGGTGTGTATGTATATATATATATATATACATACACATATATGCATCGAGCTAAGCAAAAATAAAAATGATGGATTTCTTGCAATATATCTTTTGGTATTGCATTTTAATATATATCTGCTTTAAAAAAAAGGAAAATACTAGTTCTGCCATTATTAGATGTTAAATTAGTAGAGGAAGGCATTATTTGTATTTTGAAAAATTATCACATACATGTATAGGACTATTTGATGAAAAGGAGGATTTAATTTATCTGGATATGAATTGAAAGAGCAGAATGGCAGTATATGGGCCTACTAAGTTTTTAGAAATAGTCTCTTTCTTTCTTCTGTACAAAACAAAAAGAATTTTTCTAAAATTATGAAGGATTAAGGTAGTTTGAATGGAAATATATTATTATTTATGGGTAAATAGATATCAGTACTAAGGAAAAGGACAATAGACATTAATAAACTCACCAAACCAAATTTAAAAAAAAGTAGGGTTAATATAATCTACAGGAGATCTGGCAGTAAGTGGAAGTGAATATATCAAGTACATAATGACAGACTATCCTAATTCAAGAGAAATATATAGATCATAATAAGAGACCTTTAAAGCTCCTAGTGCAGTCATAAAGGTATACAGAGCAGAAAGGAATTTTGCAAAGGGTGAGAAAAGAACCACATGACTAATGAATAAAGGTCTAAAATAATAAGAAGCTGTAAGAATACAGTATGAAAGGCTATTACAGTTGCTGAATTACAACTATCAAAGGATATAAAAGACAGTTATAGAGAGAGTTTGTAAATACATTACAAGTAAAAAGAAAACAAGAAAAATTGGGTCCTCAATGCAAAGGAAATATAAGAGGGCAAAGGACAAAAACACCTGAGAAACTGTTACACTGAGTTATCTCTGAACCCTGGAAAAAATAAGGGAGTAAGTGATGAAAATTTATTTACTGCATTTATTTTTATTTTTATTTTTACTAACATTTTTTTTTTATTACAACCAGTGGAAAAAAGACTTAGTGTTGTCTCTAAATATGTAATATTCTTAATTTGGAAAAGGCACAAAAGAATAGTTACTGGTTAGTCTCTGTAAGTCATGTGTTGCATCTTAGATGGCTTAGTTCTAGGTGTGCTAACAAATATTTTTGCAGTATCTTGGATAGTGGAAGAAGAATGATACATAAATATCATTAATGACACTGAACTGTAGGGGATTGCAGGCTCTCTAAAGAATGGAAATATACTTCAGAATGATGCTGAAAAATCAAAGTGAATTTGAACAATGTAAAATTTACTTCAGACAAGTAAAAATGCTGCAGACTTAGTGAAGAAGACAAAGGTGTATCGAATATTGAGTTAATACCCACAGAGGACTAGTGTCCAGCAAATGCATCAGGAAAACACAAAACAGTAAATAGCCATAAGAAAAATTGTTAAACAGCATGTCCTTATGTGCAGAAGTTTTTGTTTGTGCAAAAGTAAATTGCTATAGAAGTATTTGCCCTTAATTTATGCAGGCACACAACCTTCATAAGTTGCAGATAAGGTTAATGAGGATGCTGGAAAGTGTTGAATTCTTAAGTAGGTGAAAAAAAGTGTGCCTTGAAGTTTATTTGCAAATCTAAATGATATTTGATATTTGTACAGCCTTTAACACTGCATTAGCAGTTAACACAAATCTTTTCATGTTTCCTAATCAGGTCTTTTCCAGTATATCTTAATAAAATACCTCCCCCTAAAAAAAAACCAACCTGTTATTTAAATCATCAGGTGATGGTGTAACATGGCTTAACATTTGTTCGCTACAGCATGCTAGGATAGGTATTAGAGGTTAGGAGTAAAGTATACCGACACAGCTGTGGAGCCCAAGCTTGCTTTCACCTGCCCACGCCTCTGTGTAGTCTGCTCTGCTTATCTTTCTAGTAATTGCATTCTTATAAATGCAATATTTTAAAACTCAGTCTTAATTTATGGCAAGTGGATTAGTGACCGACTATCTTCTATCAGTTATTAGATCTGAGTATTTGCAAACTTTTCAACTCAAATATATCAGGATAATGGTCTCTCAGAGTGCTCAGATAAGATTATCTCATTACCACTAATATCAGTCAAAGGCTTCATATAAGAATTTAATAGATAATAGGCTCTCATAGAAGATATTTTCAAACTAGTATTGTTGGCTTTTTACTGGATAATTTAGATTATATCACTCTCCAGTCAAATGTCATGAACAAAGGTAAAATTCTTTTGGTGAAATACAACTTAAATTTTTGCAGTAATACTTTATTTATATGATAAAGTAAATAAAAATTATTATTCTAAGGGATGTTTACTCACTGTCTGCCTTAGTCTGGAAAATCTGCATAATGAGCTGGTTGTTCGACTGGGGCACCAGATTTTCCTTGAGTATAAGATATTTCATTCTAAAAACATAGACTATTGGTAGATCTTCTAAACTTTGTTTTTGTTCTCTAGCAAAGCTTTTATGTATATTAGTCAATATATTAGTCAATTACATTAATTTTATTATAAATAAATACTTTAAATATTTAGTAAATATTTTAGTAAATACTAAATATTTAGTAAATATTTTTAGTAAATAAAAAAAATTTTAAAAGCCAGCATTATTAAGCAGGCCTACTTTGTTCATTTTTGGGGGGAGAGGAGAGGCAAATAGGTGAGAATTAAGAACAAATTTAATTTGCTTATATCACAATAAAAATACTACTTTTACATTCCAAGACACAAACATTTATTTAAAATGTTTTTTATATTTTTAACAGATGTAAATTGAAGAGTTTTGAATCCAAGTAGTTTTATAAGTAACACAGACTGATCTAGTAAAATCAATTTGAAATATTTCCAATTATCATCTTTTGTTATTTTAAATAATATTAATTATCTGCAATTAAAAATAGATTGGGTGTTATACTGATTCAGGAGAATCTGATACATTCTTCTTCGTTCATAATTTATTGTTGTATTGGGTTTTTCAATATTTACTGCTCTTTAAATCTTCGGTATGGCATTTGTTAACAGGGACAGTGAAGTGTTCTGTTGGACAAATTAACCTACAGATGTTCAGTTTAGAGATGTGGTTCCAAATCATGGAGAGGTTAAAAAGCTGTGACATGGATCACTAGTTCACAGTCTGATTTACTGGAAACAGCAGGTGGCTAGTAGTCAGACCTATGCAGTAGTGCCTCAAAGCGTATGCTCATCTCTGAGGGCAGCACTTAGTTTTAGAAAGAAAATAATGACATAAATTGTGACTTTACACAGACCCGTGTATGAAGAATTGAAATCAATGAAAGAATTTTTACAGGTATACATGCTTATACTTCAAATTAAGAAACAAAAATTCCTTGTCTCATGTCCCATAAGATTTGCCACAAATGTTGCTTTTTAAAATTGTTTTTGTAACATCTATTTTTCTGAAAAAATGTTAAACACACTAAAAAAATGTATGTCTCTGTTTTTCTGGATATCTTAGCATATGTAAACTCAATAATCAATAGTATATCAATATTACAGTTTGGTGCATCCTTTTCAACATGATCTCTTGTAAGTCAGAGGAGTTTGGCCCAGACTTTCTTTACACACACATTGATTGGTTCATGTGCATCCAGGAGTAGTTCTGTTCAGTGTCATACCAACCTAGGTCTAGAACTGGAAGCAGTACAGCTGCAGCAATAGAGATCCTTGCTCAGGGCAATTATTTGTGCTTCTGTGTTCGTGAATATCTCTGAATATCTGTTGTTTCACTTTGAAATACAGGAGTGTGTTAACTCCTGCCAGTTATGTGGCACAAAGGGCCTAGACATGCCAGTAATCTACAGAATATACATAGAACTGAAGAGGACGTTGGTTCCCAGTAAAGAACAGAAGAGATAATTTCAGTCGCTAGTCTCTGGGGTCAGTAATAAAGGCATTGTTTTGGATGAGAAAAAAACCTCATCTAATTTTTTTAAGATTCAATATGTGTTTTATAGATACAGGGTTTAGTGCTAGTAACCACTAATGGATAATCTAGCGCCTCCTCCTGTAAATGTCAGTCCTGTGCATTTCATTGGTTTTTCTGTGCTAATTAAAAAAAACCCCAAAAAACCAATAACCAGTCTTCTTCAGTCTTCTCTTAAAAGTACTGAGTAATAAAAAACCCCAACTATCTCATTTTATTTTTTTGTTTTTAATTTGTTCTAATAGTCACTCACCATAGTTTGCAAAAATAGGGTGAAAAATACACTTAATATGTGTTTAACATTGACTTCAGCTGCTGGTTTTTAGAGAAAGAGATCTTCTGTGTTTTTTACATTCCTTTTCTTTTAAATTTGATACATTGAGAAAAGCTGGTACATCAATTTTGGGGCGAGGCATCTTTTGAAGCACCCGGAGCACTTGTCTCCCTCCTTCGGTGCCCTCTTGTCTGCACAGCTGTTTCTCTCATCTTTTCTCACTCCTGTCTTCTGGCTGCAGTTACCCAGCAGTTTTTTCCCTTTCTAAATATATTATCCTAGAGGTGCTACCGCTGTCACTAACAGGCTCATCCTTGGCCAGCAGTGGGTCCATCTTGGAGCCAGCTCGCATGTGCTTTGTTGGACATAGGGCGAGCTTCCAGCAGCTTCTCACAGAAGCCAGTCCTGTATCCACACCTCCCACCAAAACCTTGCCACTCAAACCCAATAGAATACTCCAAGTGCCATGGTTTCTGTTAGGAGAACCTCCTTCAGTGTGGTACTCTTCATGGGCTGCATGGGAATAGCTGGAACACTCCTCACCCTCCTCCTTCTATGACCTTGGAGCTTACAAGATTAGTTCCTTACATACTTTCTTCCTCATTATGTTTGACTGCATAGTTTTTGCCCTTTCTTAAATACATTTTCACAGAAGTGACAGCAGCTCGGGTGATGGGCTCAGCTGTATCCTGCAGTGAGTTTATTGTGGAGCTGAGTGGAACCAACTGTGTCTGGCACAGAGCAGGCCCTGGTCTCTTCTTGCAGAGTCCACTCCTGCAGCTTAAAAGGGATCTTAAATAAAATGTTCTGAGATATTTTTTAGGAGGTGTTAATCTACAAAAACAAGAAAAGAAAAGCAAACAACAGCATCTCCAGAAGAAAACACAATATAGTTTACTAAACTTCATATAAACAGAAATATCATGTGTTCTTAACTTCTGACTTTGTAGGTTTTTATGATCCATCAGACTGGGAATTAGAGTCTAAAATCTCTCTGTAAAGTGTAAAAGTAATTTCTCTCAAAATTAGGTGTTTTGCATGAGTGCTGATGCTACTTGTCCAATCCCCTTCTCCCTTTTTAACTCTTATCTAATAAGGCTAAATGTGAGCTGTCCTGTCCCTTATTACTCATCATTCAAAGCTTTAATCCTTAAAGACATTCTGTTGGTTATATGTCTATGAAGTAAAAGTGATGGAGGTACACGATAGCCACATCTCAATTTTATCATAACATCTTAAAAATACTCCATACAAAAAAATGTAAGAAAGGTTTCCCTAAGTGCAGTCAGAGAACATTTGTATATGAATGTTATAAATGCAGTAAGAGAAGTATGATCAAGTCCACAGAACAAAAGCAAATTCACAGTGTTTAAATGAGATAAATTGTCATAGAAAATTAGTGCGGTTCTAATGATTAGAGCAGTTTAACTTTGATATTTGAACTCTATTTCTGTCTAGGAGTAGCAGGAGCAAGGAGGGGACAATGGGGAGCCAAGGATGACTCCACACAGTCCTCACTTGTTATGGACTCAGCTGCAGTCCTGCAGGGGCTGAACACAGGGGTCACAGCCAGGGACTTAGATAACAGAGTCAGTTGACAGCCCCCAATGTGGCAAGTGATAAACCAGGTCCAGGGTCCCTCCAGTCACACAGAGACGATCAAGGACAGAGCTAGAGCAGTCTTAAGTTGAGCTGGAACGGGGTTCCTGGGCCCAAGGGCAGCGGCTTAACAGAGTCCCCTTACAGCCCAGGCAGTTTCTGATTTTATCTTAGGTTTTTGTGGTGGAGAAAAATATATTGTCTCTTTATGAGTTGGATTTTTTTAAATTATTGTTATTATTAAATAACGGATGGCACAGCTTCTCGATATTTGTCAAGCACTTTGAAATGGAAGTTCTATAGAATTATTGAATGAGAAATTTATTTGCTTACAGATATATTGCATAAGGAGGAAAAGTCACTACAGATAAATGTAATCAATTTTAAACTGTAAATGTCTTATGTGATAAATTCAGTAGAATTAGAAGGAGCCCAGATGTTTAAGATACAAAAGAAAGTCCTTGCACAATATGTAGCTGAGCAAAACATTAATTTACAAAAAATATAAGGTGGAAACTAAGGTGAATGGTTCTGTGAGTAACCTGCATAGACTCCTTGACAACAATTATATTTAAATTATGCAGTAAGAGGAGCCTTTTCTGACAGATTTTAGAATACATTTGATACATTTTTGAAGGGAGAAAAAAGGAAATAGGAAGAGGTGAAGATTTAGAAAAAGATCACCTGTAGTTTGAGTCAAGCTGTTTAATGTTTATTGTCTTACTTTTTATTGATGAGTTGTTCTTTAAAGGCATTTCAGGTCTTCCATCTTATTATCACACCTAAAAAAGATGAAATAATATAACTGACTCAGACCTAACATGACAGCATTTTGAATTTTTATTCTAATGTTAAGGAACAACTTTTTTAAGATATATTTGCATTTTGATGTAATATCTAACTATGAGTAACTAGAGTGGCAGATACTCAGGAAAACTAGATTCTAAAAGTATTCTTTCTAATAAGACCCATGGGGTTCTTGATTTTGCTGCAGAGTGGGAGTAATTTAACTTATATTTTAAACTTTATCTCCATCCAGAGTTGCATGCCAGTTTCCCTTCACACTCTGCAGAAAATATAATCAGAGTTTTTTACTGGTTTGAATACTGCATACCTATATGTGATTCTCATTTTAACTACTGTAGTTACATGAAGTACTAAAGATTAGGGATTAAATGAGAGTTAGCTTCATGAAAAGTAGTCTTTGCTTCCTATTTCCAATGCCTCCAAGTTTCTTTAGTGTGACTCTGATCATACTGAGAGCAACTGACAACTCAGTAAATATGACTTTTGCCTTATTATTGGGAAGTGGCCGCAAGCCTTTTATTAATCTGACAGCTGGATTGACTCTTCTGAGGTGTCGTGGCCTGTGCTGGTTTTGGCTTGTCTTTGAGCTCTGACAATTGTCTGCTGGTCAAGACTATGTCACTGTCACGTATACACAAGGTTTGATGACCCTAGGCAGTTGCTGTGTAACACATATTGACCCTCTGTATTAATTGGGGCTGCAGAAGGCTGGGAATCAGTGAGAAAAACAGGAAACAATTTGTTTATTGTTTATTGTTTATTTCCTAAACAATTTTATTGTTTAGGAAACAATAAAATTGCCCAAAGATTATTCAAGATTGAGGAAGGAGAGTTGTGTCATGATGTTTTCAGGATACTGATCATAGAATCATAGAATGGTTTGAGTTAAAAGGGATCTTAAAGATGATCTAGTTCCAAGCCCCCTGCTGTGAGCAGGGACACCTTCCACTGGACCAGATTACTCAGCACCCCATCCATCCTGGCCTTGAACACTGCCAGATATGGGGCATCTACAACTTTTCGGGGCCTCACCATCCTCACAGAAAATAATGTCTTTCTAATACCCAATCTATACCAACTCTCTTTTAGTTTAAAGACACTCTTCTTGTCCTATCACTGCATGCCCTTGTAAAAGTCCTTTTCAAGCTTTTTTGTAGGCTCCCTTCAGGAACTGCAAGGCCACAATTAAGTCACCCTGGAGTCTTCTCATCTCCATGCCGAACAATCCCAATTCTCTCAACCTTTGCTTATAGGACAGGTGCTTCATCCCTCTAATCACCCTAGTGGCTATATTTGCTATATAGAATTGAAAAGTGAACAGCTGGTTCTGAAATAGTAGGATTATGACAACATTTTAAGAGAGGTAAACTATATAAGCCTCTCACAGATAATGGTTCCAGTTATTCAGTTAGACTATTGCCCAAAGAAGGAATTGGTCATATACAAGTTGTATTCAATTTAGTTTTATTTAGAGTTCCAATAAAAGTAGAGGGAAGAAATGTGCAGAATTAGAGGGAAAACACTCAAATAATCACATTCATCTTTATACCTGTCCAGGGTTCTCAGCCTTGGGATTCTTGAAAGAGACGGACAGATTTGTTTTAGCGTGTGCAGGGAAAAAAAATCCTGGGACAGCTCTTGGTGTCCAGGATATCATAGCCTCTGGGCCACCAGGATGAATGCCTTTGGGGGATGCCTCACCTGCACAGCCTGCAGTAGCTGGCTCTGTATCTTCTCAGTGCTGCATTCAAACTCATCCACCTCTGCTCCTTGCTGATTGCCCTGACCGGATCAATGTCATCAGTTACACCAAGGAACTGCTCAAGTTGCCACAGCTTATGTGGTAGGAAGACTCACGCATTAACTATCATGTACAGCTCAGCTAAGTTGGTATGTATTTATATCGTTTCTATGATCTGCTCAGGGAGTTTAAGTGGAAGGTCACTTTGCATATGAAGTATTTGCATCACAATTATGAATAATGACTCCTTTCACAAGACCCTGACATCTATACGAAAATCAGCAGCTTATGCTAGTCCTGCAGGCAATCAGTACAGCAACACTGTCTACCAGTGTTACTTTTGTCACGAAGACCAGATTACTTGTATCATAGGCTAACAATTCACAGTTTGTGTGTTTGCAAGGTTCCTTTTACCTTTCATCATACTTCATTATTCTACCAAGTCAAGAGCTTAACTGGAAAATCTTTGACATATGAACAACTGACTTTATAAGCTGCAATCTACTTTTGAAGTTAAAAAGCATTTCTTAATCTTGGCACTTTTCAAAATTTCATATGCACAGTACTACAAACTTCCATTAATCATGAGCTGGACCTTTATTCTGTCCTTAATAATCATACAGAGGCTTCTCATAGACTTGCTTTATATGACAGTAACTTTACTACAAAGTTGAACTTTTTCCAACATTGCAAAGGCATGACAAAGCTTTCGTATATTTCAACACTGACATTTTTAAAACAAAGACTTTTTTTCAATCTTTCAGACATCGTAATGTACTTGACAAAAAGTCATAGGGTGAATTATTTTTATCCCTCTAGATGAATAACTAAAATTACTAAAATTAATCAATAGGTTGTTAAAGTAATTTACAGAACAGTGTTTTTTTCAAGGTTACATAATGGGGAACTTTTTTTCCTCTTCTTCCCAAACATTGTCTTATTTAAGTTTTCATTTGTTTGTTTTAAAAATCAGAAATAAGTGATTGCAGTGGAGTTTCTACCTAAACCCCTGGTTTAGTTCTAAATAGTTCATGAGGCTAAATTTGAAGAGTGGTAATTTACTGTTCTAAAAATAAAAACCAGCTTTTTGTCATTCATTTGACTGTGGTTCTGAGATATGGAAAAAACAACCAAGGCTACATCTATCTTCAAACTTGTGAGTGTCCTGATTCTCAGAAACACAAAATGCTCAGTCCCACTATAGATGATATTACAGGAACTAACAATAGGAATTAGGTTTTTTACTAACTTCTGCCTTTGTAATCACTTAAAACTTAGGTTATATATTACCCTCAAACTGCTAGTAGAGCATTATATTTTAAATTATTTTCTTTTGGACATTTTTCCATTACTTTTCTACTGCATATTTGCCTTTGAGAAAGGGCTAGTTTCAGGGAGAAAAGACTTTGCCTTCTTTCCTCTTTCAAGATTGAATTAGTACTGTTTACTTTCTCTTTGGAAGAATGTGTTCTGTCATTCTTTATGACTGGACATTGAACTATGTCATTGCAGAAGATTAACTCAATTCTGTTCCTGTTTGATTTTCTTTATTCATATGCTTTTTGTGTTTCCAAGTTAATCTTACCATGTCATCTCTTGTTTTCGTCATTTGAAGACTCAACTGGGAAACTTTCTTATTTTAATATTGTAATTACTTTTAGTCTCTTTTCTGAAGCCAGTCTGTTATTTCACTAGATGGTTAATTCCTTAATCATCCAGGGAATTAATTGCTTGAGTGTACTGGATACACACACAAGAGCAGCCCTGATAACCATCTGCAGCTTTGGTGTCACACATACAATTAAATGAAAACTTCAACTTAAATAAAAGTTCTATAGCTTCTGTCACAGAGACATCTCAGAGAGTCTTTTTCTGTAATACAGATATACCAATGTTATATATGTTAATGCTGCATAAATGTAAGCTGCAATTAAAATTCTAGGAAAATCACAGCTCTTAAAATACTTCCGTGTTACTTGAATATCTATATTAGAAATAACTTTCACAGAAGCAAAATTTACAGGCAATAATCCATCTTGTTGACCTATGCTGTTACCCAAAGATAACTGAAAATGCCTATTAGGATTTAACATTTATTTCACATCTTCAACAGAATTCAAATCTTATGTGCTCTGTTTAGACAGCAATAGATTTTGTAAAAGATAGAAGAGGTTGGGTTTTTTTATTTTTTTGCTTTTTGACAATATGTGTCACAGTGTCCTTGCTCTGAAATGATTTAATATAGCTTGGATAGAACATTTCCTGGAAAAAAAAAGGCCAGTACCCAAAGTTGTCATGCAACAGACATTCACATCTATAATGACTGCCATTAAGACCCATTAATATAATCACTGGAATTGGAAACATAAAAAATATTGATACACCTAGTCATTAAAAAAAACCCCTTACGTTTTTGGTGCTTTACCAAAGTATTGATGTTTAGGTTAGCGTCTGAAATTCAACGTAAACATCCTACAAAATGGGTTGATGGAACAGGAGAAATATGTTGACTTAATCATTGAATCCTTCAGGATCTTTCAAATCAAGCAATGTGTTAAATATTCAGTTGTTTTCAGCTTTGCTTCTCTAGTGTGCAACTGGATGTTTCTAAACAGATCTGTATTTTTTAAATAAGAGAGCTGAGTTTTAATCTTGTGCCCTTAAATCTATATTGTGGGGTGGATCCTTTTCCAAAAGATGTTTATTGTGAAGCTTGGTACAACAGTTATTTTATGGGATCAAGACAGTCATGGGGAACAAAGGAAAAGATGTTAAAAGTCTTTTCCAATGAGTGTATGTTGTATACATGTATAGGAAACACAATAAGCGGTGAGTGGTTGATACTTCAAATTTGTGTTTAATACAAGTACTGACTAATTTAAGCAAAAATTAACCAAACCAGGCAGGTCACTGATCAGATGATGTTCTATTAGGTGCATCTTTCCTCTCCTTTCAAGGGGCAGGTGCTGCTTTCTTTTCTAGTGTATTATACTGTGTAAGTATTAAGCCCCACTAGCATGTAAATGTACATGGACAATGCTCAATAGGCCTTATCAAAATATGTGATGCTTTGCCCTTTTTTAGTCAAAGCTTTTTATAGAGTAGTTTTATTTCAACAGACAAATAATACCAATGAGAAGGAACCTGCACAGCTCCAGCTTGCATTAAAACAAGCAGTTAGGTTTTTTGTAGTGCATATATATGAGTGATGAGATCTATGTGTGCACCCAGTCATGTTAAGATGAAAGTCTGTTAGCCTAAAACTTTGGTAGTATTAAAATGGGTTTCAGCACTGGTTATAGATGTGCTACCAACCTCAAATTCTTTTTTTGATTAATTCCATTTCTTTGAATCCCCTGGCACTTGAGGAAATGTCGGAATCATATGATTAATACAAAGTTTTGTGTGAAAAACTTTGCTGTATATTTTAAAACAAACCCAAAACTTTTTTTTCTGCTGGGAATATTTTTGGACATACTGAATGCCTAAATTAAGGCTTTTATTAGCAGGGCTTGTGTGCTTGTTACTTATTGGTAATAGTTACTTACTTGGTGTTGAAAAAGACCTCCAAGATTGTGACAATCAGTGACAATTTGTTTGTAAGAACTATAGTTTTGGATGATTTTTAGTAATTAAAGCTAGCTTGGTAAATGAACAAGACAGGAATTTTTGAACATCTTCTGACTATTATAGCTAGCTGACAGTGTACAATTCAAATGTCCAAGTAACTGTATAGTATTCATCCTCTGGAAAAATGTAGGATGTGCACTATGCTATTAAAAAAACAAAAAAAACCCACCTCGCAACATAAGGTGGGAGTTATGTGTTAGAATTTTGAGGACAAATAAAATACTGAATGACTACACTGGACGGTTAGCCCAAAGCAAAGTAATTTTCTATTTTAATTATTAGGTAATCAGTGCATAAATGAGTGGGATGAAGACATACTCTTGTAATGAAGTGCAAGAAGAATGAAATTTTAATTCTCAGAAGTGTTAGTGTCTTATTTCTCTTGTGAACTGTGATTTACCCACAAGCAAATAAAATGCATGGATGGGAACTTTATTGACACATCTACATGCGCACTTCTACTAATCTCCTGATTAGCAACAAAGGTGCATTATTTCAGTAAGCACTTCTTTTTTCCAATTCTTTTTAAGTAAATAACAGTAAATGCTGTTGACTATACACAGTGGTGAGATACTTCAAAACTCTTGTTTAAAACAAGGTTCACCATGAACATATTTAAGAGTTTATGAAAGACAGGTGCAGAAGGGAAGCCTGCTCTCTGTTGCGGGATTCAGTGCAGCTTGAGAGGGAGGTACATCTTTTGAATTATAAAAGAAGATGAAACAGCTGCATTTCCTTTATGGAAGATATGATGTTTTACTTTGAATTTTAGGAAAATACTGTAGATGATGCAGCATAGCTACGCGTGGAATAGTAGCTGGCACAGAAGTAGGTTGGGCTGCCAATGCATTATGGTAATGGTGAACAGCTTTATAATTTGCTGAGAAGATAAATTGACATGAGAAAAGGGGCAGTTGCATAAACAGAATAAATTTTGTCAGTATGCAAATCTACTTTCTGGGAACAACCCTACAGAAATCATCAACTGTAAAAATCCAATTTTAGGAACTGTGAATTTACTTAGAACTCAGCATGTGCTTAGTTAGAATCACCTAAAATATAACTTAGAGCTGTTGATTATAGATGTATTCATAAATAATTGATTTGTTAGGTAAATTTAACTAGATATTAGCTATTTTAGAAACAAAATTAGTCTTTTACCATGATCATATTAAAATGTCTAGTGCAACATTTTCTCATGCCTTGGACAATACATGTACTTAAAATTTATTTTTCACATGTTTTTGTGATTATTAAAGAGAAACCTCATTACAGGCAGAATATATATGAGTCAAAATAGGTGTTAGGAACTGCGTTTTACAGCCTTATTTTTGTTCCAATTGTTCAGTAAGACCTCTTCCAGCAACAGGCTTGTTTTTAAATATGTAACCAGTGACAGTTGTTGCCTCTATATCACCTAACAATTAGTCGCAGGTTGAGAATTTAAATAAAAGAGCTATTTTCTCTTGCATCATTAGGTAATATTATTATACAGGGAAATAGCTGTACCAAAAAGGACACCTAATTAAACTTCTACCTTCCAAAAAACAAGCATCAACCTAAAGTATACTTCTTACATTGGTAACAAGAAATTTGTAGCAACTAAAGTCACTTTATGGCTGGTAGAAAAGTGTGTTTCATGCTAAAATTCAGAGCGAAAGTTCAGAAATATGTAATGTTTTCTAATCAATAAGTTTAGGCTTCTGCCTCTTAACACTGAACACATGTTATTGTGCAGTTCTGACTTTAATTGGTACCTCTGTGCAAATGTAATTTAATATCTAGCTAGAACCATGCATCATGTAGTAAAGCTAACCAGAAAAGGAAATGCATTGGTTTTGGGGACTTTTTTTGTTTTTTCATTAAATTCTGTATATTAGTATTGCATATAATTTTATGAACTTTCTAAGGGTTTGGTAGAAAAAGTTTTGATACTGACTGGGAGGCAAGTCAGAAGAAGAGAACTGAAAGGTCCACTGAGCCCAGCAGCTGAATAAACAGGCAGTTCAGGGGCCCAGAGAGATCCTGGAAGCCACATAGCAAAGTACCAGCAGCTGGAAAAACAACTTTTGTCAGAATGAATATTTCTGTCAATCTTACTGACTGTAACAATTTCATATCACAAATACAAATTTAATATTAGAGTTTTTTGATAATAAAATGTTAAATAAAGTAGAAAAATTCGTTGATACAAAAAACTAGTCTTTCCCTTTTTAACACAAACAAAGAAGGAGTAGAATCATAGAACCATAGAATCATCAAGGTTGAAAAAGACCTCCAAGATCATTCAGTCCAACATCGGAAGAGAATTGGAGAGCTGAGGTTTCCTTTCTGTGTTTTCTGCCTACACTCTAACCTTTGCAGACCAGAAAATTTTTCATTTTCCTGCTGGCTTGATGAGTACATCGATCCTTTCACAGAATGGTAATATGTGGTAATATGAATGGTAGATAGAACACATAAATGAATACACATATTTATTCGTATTAAAACTACTTCTCTATACATGTCATCTTGTATCAAGGGTGATGAACTAAATGACATTTTTGGATTCCTTTCCCTTTGTCTGAAACAAGGATTAAACTGATATGTTCAGTTTCCTGTGTAAGTGCTGTAACTTCTTAATTTGCAATATATATTTTAAAAATAAGTAAATAAATAGAGACCTTAAGTAGCATTTCTGATTGAGTTTTGCATACTTTGTATTTTGCTTGAGCCTGTCAGAGGACTACACGGACTATCTAGATTTTTAAACCTCAAATACCAACTAATATGAAACAGTTGTTCCTTGGAGTGGTGTTTTTACAGAAATATGTGGCAGTTCTGTGAGGCTGAGGTGAGAGGGTACAGCAAAAAAGAGGTACTAATATAAGAACTAATACTAATACTAATACAATACTAACTAATACTAATGCAAGAATGTCCTTATCCGTTTATCGCATCCTGCTGCAATCTCATAATCCTTTTTTTTTTTCCCTAGGATCTAGGATTTGGAGTCAATTTCACAAGGTTAAAGAACCTAGCATCTCTGTGTTCTCCAACTGAATTGAATTAGATAAGTTAATGTGTCCCCCTAGTATAAAACAAATTTTTTTGCAAGTATTTGAAGGAGTTTTAATTGCTGTGGTAACAGTCAAGTATTTCATCATTTATATTAGTGCCTGAGGGAAAGAAGGTGCTAGTAAAGTTTCAGAAATTTGGAAAGTAGTCTTAAACATATTCTGTTTTCAGATAGAGTGGTTGGGAAAAGATCGAAAGAACACTACCTCCAAACTGTTATTCTTTCAAAAGTCTTCCTCACAAAGTAATACCTACACAGGCTTATTAGTTGTTTAAGGAAGATTTGGGTTTTTTTTTTTCATTTAAAAAATCACTTCAAAATTAGTTGCTTTGTTATGAATACAGTTTATCACAAAATAGAAGAGGAATCCTCAATGTCTGAACATAAAATGGTTAGTATTTTATTCTTACTACAGGAAGAGCTTAATTTAGAAATAAATGGAAGGACATAGTTAAGTATGTTGACATCCTGAAGATGTGACTTATCTTTCTGGTTTTGGTGAGAAATATATCTTGGGTTACTGGCTTGATGGAAGAATTTTTTATGTATAGCTTATTCACCTTCTTTCTAACATGGCATCTTATATAAAAATAAAATTAAAAAACCCACAACAAAACCCAAACAAACAAACAAACAAAGAACTTAAATACAGATATTCTGAATGAACAAGTCAAGATGAAAGACTACAGTAATTGGAACAATATCCTGATGTTAAAAAAAAAAAAATCAAAACAGAAAAAAACTCAGTAAAAAATCTGGGTAATTTTGTATACTGAGTCTAGTGACTCAGAGTTAATGTTCTTTGTAGAATCCCATATGGTGCTGTAGTTTGGATTTGTGAATAAAGCACAGTTGATAGCACAACAATGTTTTGGCCACTGCTGAGCTGGGTTTGCACAACATCAAGGCTTTCTTTTCCCCCTCCTCTGTCTCCATAGTGAGTAGACCAGGCATAGGCAGGATACTGGGAAGGGTTTCTAAACAACTGACACAGATTGACCAAAGGGCTATTTCATACCATATAACTTCCTGGTCAGCAATAAAAGATGAGGAGAGGGGCTGAGAGACAAGTAGTCATTGCTTGGAGACTGGTTTGATTATCTGCTTGTGGAACATGGTGGATTATTGCCTTTGCATCACTTGGGGGTTTTGTGCTTTTTTCTTGTCTCCTCACTTATTAAGCTGTCTTTTGAAGAGTCTTTATTTTGGCTGAGAAGTTTTCTTGCATTTGCTCTGCCTGTTCTCTACCCTTTATGCTGTTGGGGGGAGGGAAGGGAGGGAGAAAGCAGCTGTGTGGTGCTTGGCTCCTAGCTGGGTTCAGTCCACCACAATTCCCTTCTCTTCTTATACTTTTAATAACTGATTTCAAATTCACTCAAGTGATGGAATATTCCTTTTTAATTTATACCCTGAATGTAGAAAATTACTTACTTTTTAAAAATAGATGTCTGTTTTGTAGTTTCAGAGAGTGGACTGCATAACCTAAACTCTCTTCTTCCATATCTTGAATGTGAAAGTCACAGGGCACAATCCTTTCCCTGGTGTCCAGAGCAAGGTTCTGCCTAGCCCGTTTAGTGGATTGACCCTGGCTGGATGCCAGGTACCCACTAAAGCTGCTCTCTCACTCCTCTTTGCAACTAGACAGAGGAGAGAAAAAAAAAAAAACAGTGAAGGATTCATGGGTGGAGATAAGAGCTGGGAGAGATTTGCTGATCAACATCACGGGCAAAACAGACTCAAAGTGGAGATATTAATTGAATTTACTGCAAACAGGATCAGAGCAAAAGAGTGAGAAGGAAAATAACCTTAAAAACACCTTCCCCCCACCCCTCCTTCCTTCAAGTTCTACCTCCTGCTCCCCACGGTGCAGGGAGACAGGGGCTGAGGGTTATGGTCAGTTGTTGTTTCTGCTGCTGCTCAGAGAGAGGAGGCCTCCCTTCCTCCCATGGGGACCCTCCCACGGGAGACAGTCCTTGACGGACCTCTCTGGAATGATTCCATTCCACAGGCAACAGTTCTTCCCAAACTGCTGTCCTGTGGGTCATTCCCCATGGGGTGCAGTCCTTCACAGATGAGCTGTACACGCATGGGTCCCCCACAGGGGCCACAAGCCCTACCCAGGAAACACCTGCTCCAGTGTGGGCTCCTTTCTCCACGGCCTGCAGGTCCCCAGCAGGACCCTGCTCCATCTTGGGCCTCCTGCGGGGTCACAGCCTCCTTCAGATATCCACCTACCCCAGCATGGGCTCCTCCATGGGCTGCAGAGGGGTCTCTGCACCCCGATGATCCCCCCTGGGCTGCAGGGGCACAGCTGCTCCACCATGGTCTGCACCACGGGCTGCAGGGCCTCAATTCCAGCACCTGGAGCACTCCTCCCCCTCCTTCTGCACTGACCGTGGTGTCTACCTTGTTCCCATGTTCTCACTCCGCTCTTCCCTGGCTGGAATATCCTTCTGTACTGCAACCTTCTGCTCTTAAATATGTTATGACAGAGGTGTTACTATTACTCCTAATTGGCTTGGCCTTGGCCAGTGGAAGGAAGTCCCTCCTGGAGCCGGCTGGCATTGGCTCCATGGGACAGGGGAAGCTTCCAGCAGCGTCTAACAGAAGCCACCCCTGTAGCTCCCCCTGCTACCAAAACCCAGCCACAGAAACCCACTATACCTGTTATCTGACCTGGATAGACACAAATTCTTTCTAGCCTGAGTGCCATGTAGTTGCATCTTGACAGTCCTGTGTCTGACTGATAACATGATTGTTTGGTTTCTGGATTAGCACCAATTTGTATCCCATCATTTGGTCATGCATAGTGGACAACTTTGATTGTTCATGCTTGTTAAAACCCTACTAAGTGATAAATAAAAAGTCTCACAGGGTGCTTGTCAGTGAAGACTATTGAGAATATAAAGGTTTTCCTGATAATTTTTAAATATTCTAATAATAATCTTTATTTGTTTGTTTTGATTCAGGCTGTCTGGAATGAATATACCTCCTCCAGTTATCAGCAACAAAAACTGGCTCAGACTACATTTTGTAACAGACAGCAATCACCGATACCGTGGATTTAGTGCTCACTACCAAGGTACATTTAAAGAAATACATTTTTTACTGTGGCTGTTTTTGTTAGGAAACATAGTGCCTGAAGTTTTAGAGGAAATGGGAAGTGCCACTTAAAAAAAAATCCTGATAAAGGTATAGTTTGCTGTGCAACCTGCTATATCAAATTACAGTATGTTAGAGTATGAGTATTTTATTATCTAGTGTATCTAAATTCAGTTAAATATTAGGAGATATCTGCTTTACTTTAGCCTGTGAAAGTATTTGGCTTTTAAAAAGATCCTAATGTTCTGAAAAATACTGTGTAACAGACACAGAAATAATGTTTAAATAATTAAATCATGTAATTGACTCTATAGTTATATAAGTTATGTTTGAAAAACAGTGAGTAAGTTTCTATTTACTAATGTAGCATTTAGTCACTATTATCTCTTACCACCTATTTCTGAATGTTTTGTGCTATTAAAGGTTTAATTAACCTGTAAGATTCTTACCCACTGTTTTTATGAACAAGCAGTATTTTGAGTAAGTGAAATCATCTGAAGCATTAATTTGAGGATATCACCATTTGGAACAAGGTCATTCTAATGATGAAGTGCTAATGAAAAATGAACTTCATTAGTGTATGGTAATACTGTAAATAATATTTTTCAATATCCACAGTGTACCAATGAATCTTCAAGGGACAGCAACCCTTTTTGTGTTTTTGTGCTTTTTACCATTTATCTTAAGGAAAAAAAGTCATGGCATTCTTATCAGGATTTAGTTCAGGAATTTCTTTTATTTCTTATGGAAAACGTAGAGTAGGAAGAGATTAACTACATAAAGTTTTGTAGAATCTGATAAAATTAGTCAACTAATTTAAAAATTGTAACTAACAAAAGCCTATGACTATTTTTTCATGAAATTAGTCTTTGATAATAGTAAGTTTTACAACTCTGTGTCATTGCTTCAGATAGCCTATTTTATACAAGAACAGAAAATATTTGATTACTATTTTCAGCAAATATTATATATCTTTGGACTTCCTGATTCATAGATGTTCTGGAATATGGGTTCTCAGTGAGTTTACATGAAAGAAGCTTTCTTACTGTAGCTCCAGGGCTGCTAGAACTGTTTATGAAATGCACTGACTCATTTTTTGCATGATATCTTTCATATCAAATATGATAAACCACACTCTTTACTAAGAAATTTATGTTCTACAGGACAGTTAAAAAATAGAAAGTAGAACCTTTTTCTATTAAATCTACCCCACAATTGAGAAATTGTGTGATTATTTTGGTGGTTTGAGTGAAGTAGTTTGGATTGTTGAGCTGTTAATTTTGAACTAGTGAGAGAAAAAGAACAAACTATGTCTCAGATGGCGTGCATACACGCATTCCTGCTGAAAGTGTGGGGTAATAGGTAATGAAAGAGAACAGACTTTCAAAAATGTGTTTTGTGCAAGACACATAAAGCCTATGAGTTGATAGGTGTAGGCGATTTAAATATGCTGTGTGTCTTCTATTTCTCTTTACTACCTAAGAATGTAGTGATTACGTAATGGGATTTTTACTATTGCTTTGGTTTGCTCATTTAATTTTTAATGTTATATTGTTGAATGTATGTTAGTAAGTTGTCAAATGATCCAGTAGCCCACCATATGTAAAATGAAGGGAATGTCTTTTGCAACTCTCTAAAAAAAACAGAGGCAGGAAAAATATTCATGTTAAGGCATTAAGTGTGTGTACTCAAGCCCGTATGATCAGTAAAAAATAGCCTTGATAGTAGAAATGTAAAAATGCATGGTCAGGTAATAGGGATGAGTAGTTTCTGGGTCAATGGTAGACTAAAGGAGACACAGTGAGGAAATTAAATAAATATCATAGAATCATAAAATGGTTTGGGTTGGAAGGGAACTTAAAGATCATCTAGTTCCAAGCCCTCTGCCGTGGGCAGGGAACCTCTCACTAGATCGAGTTGCTTAAATCCTGCCATAAACACTTCTAAGTATGGGATGTATTAAAAATCTTTAATACATTTAGAAAACAAACAAAAATGTATAGCATAAAATATTTGTTAAGAACTGAAACCTTAACCTTTTTTCAGTTAGAGACAACTTTAAGCCTTATTATAAAGACCAGTTTCAAACATTAATTTCACTGCTGCACTGGCATGAGTTTTCAGGAAACCAAATACCTGATAAAAATCCAAAAGAGATTTGCAACAAGCCACATAGTACAGGTGCCTGTTTTTCTTTTCAAGAGTTTATTTCTGCATCACTTGAGAGGGTGTCTGTTAATCCTTTCAATAGCCTGTATTGTCACTGTATTACACAGTAATAACTGTAACTTCTTTCCGAGTTCCCTCCTTGAAACTTAATATTTCCTACGTAGTACTGTTATAAGCAGAATTACTAATTTCTCTACTGCTTCCTCTAGTTTAATTTTCTTTAGCCTATTGTTACATTTTGAAGGGACCGGATGCCAAATTCTGAACTTCAGAACACTGCATAATTTTATTCTGTAACTCCATGGCATTTCATACCCTTTTCACCTAATTACTCCCTTGGCTTGCTGATTTTGTTTGCACAAGTACATATTTTGTGCTAGCATATTTGGGTCATGGTTTAATCCTGAGCAATAGTGAAGCCCTCCCACTGCCACTCACTCACTCCACTGCCACAGTAGAAGAGGGCAGAAAATAAGAAGAACAAGAGTGAAAAAAGTACATGTTCAAAATGAAGATGTGGAAAATCAGTCATCAATTACTCTCCCAGGTAAAACAGTCTTATTATAAAACATTTATTGACTGGGTGGGGTTTTGAAAAACAAAGACAAATAGTTAGACAAATACAAAAAACACCCTTCCTCTCCTCTTTTGTAATCTTAACTTCATTCCAGGCACTTTCCCTTCCTCCATCTACTCCACCACAGATTGTACTTTGTCTCTTTGGTGGTGGGCAGTACAGGAGGTTCAGGTCAAGGTGCAGGAGCTAATTTCTGCTACTCCACATTTCTTACTTCTTTTTTTTTTTCCATTTCTTCACTCTTTGTCATTTCTTCTGCTTTTATGTGCACTGACCATGGGCCACAGTCTCTTAGGGAGAGAACCTGCTCCAGTGTGGGCTATCCATGGGCTCCAGTCTCTAGAAGGTTTTACTAACTCTGGAATAGAGCACTCATGCTCTGACCTTGTTCCTTTCCTTCAGTGTTTGTTGCCTTTTCTTAAATACATCTTCACAGAGATGCCACAAATTCTCCTGGTGGACTTGGTTGTGTCCAGTGGTGGGTCCATTGTGGAGCCAGATGTGTACAGCTGTGATAAGCATGGGACAGTTCCATGTTGTCTGAGGGCAGAAGGCACATGTGCAGTCCCTTCACCCCTCTGTGACCAAACCCCTGGCATTTATACTAATTAAAGTCTTATTCCCTTCTGTTCTCTTAAGTTTATGAAAGCTGTTTTTTTAAGATTCTTTTTCATAAGGCAGCCTCACATAGCCAAATGTCAGTGTAATATATGAAGCTACTGTGGCCTAGACATTTGAAAAGAAGACTAAAAGTGATGTAATGCAAAGTCAAAATATAGTTGCCTATGAAAAAAAAAAAAACAAACCCACAACAGAAAATCTAGTACATTTTTGTAATTTTCTGTAAACACTCTTTTAGTTTAATTAATTATCATATTTTTCTAATTTTCTGTTTAAGACCTTGCAAACAGGCAAAGGCCTGTTCAGGCCTTTGAAAATTTTTAAATTGACTCATACAGAACAAATGAAATCTACTGAGGTACATGAAACTGTGGGAAACTCTCAGCTTCATACGAGTATGTAGTAATGAAAGTTATGTGTATTACTTTCTTTTAATAGACATTTTATATTCATGAAAGATAATGATACACTATATAAAAGACATTCGTAAGCAATAATCAAAGTGATATGTGTCAATTAGAAGAGAATCAAAATGTTTTCCTACTCAGGTTGTGGTGTCATAACCAAGACACACTTATTCTTGCCTGTCTGGTCATCTGTGTTTCAGCACTTCTTTCTTTCTATTCACTGAGGGTTCTTTGTCTTGATGTTTTCTCTTCTTGTTCCTTTGTTAAAACTCCCTTTGAGTCAGAAACTGTTGGCTGAAGTAGAACAAAAGCTTCTTTGGATCCTCCTGAAGCAGCTGCTTCAATGTTTCTTGGCACTGGTAATCCTCTTTTGCTGTTTCTAAAATTAGTTGAGCTTTTTTACTCCATCCATTTGCAGTTCCTTTTGGTTGCTGCTTTCTGTTGGCTACTTTTTGTGCTCCGTCACTTATGTATGAATTCATAATATTATCTAAGTGGACAGAAGGGATTAAGTTAGCCTCACAGCATCTGCTCTTACAGACTGGCATACACAAACTTCAACCTTCTTTATATCAAGCACACTCAGATTCTGAAAGGGCTTTCAGAAAAAAAAAAACACAACCAACTTCAATTTCTGATAGTTAAACATTACTTTAAACATCTATAACTTTGCTATCTTTTTAGATCCCACATCCTTTTCTTCTCACTTTCTACCTTCCTCCTCCTTTAAAGCTCTGGAAAGTTTCAACAGTAGCCCTACACTTGCTATTTATTTCACTTGTGAAATCCATTTCTAAACTGATTTTGCTTCCTTCTCTTGTTCATTTGTATCTGTTTAAGCCATACACAAACTAATGCCTCCAATATGAACAAAATAGTATCAAATATGTAAAATATGTAAATTGAGTGTACAACTGCGTTTGCCTGCCATTAAGAATTTTTGCTTATAGGAAAATACAGATGAAGAGCTGAAATAGATCCATGAACTTTTCAGAATAAAATAAAATTTAGGTGTCATGCTCATGTTGAAAAGCGTGCAAATGGTTACTCTTCTTAATACTTGACAGCCAACTGTATAGAGCTGAGGTTGGATACCTGCGAGAGCTTTGAATGTGGGATGCAATATGGAGAAAAAAGATGTTGACAAGTTTCCTTTTGCTCTGCTTGATTTTCTATTGTTATTTTCTTTCTCGTTTAATTATTTTGGATATGAATATAAATGTATTTTCATTCAGAAATTATTTATGGAGTTAGACTTCGTTGGTTTTGCTTTGAGAAAGAATTTGAAGCAATTGGCAATCAGGTGAAAAACAATAGCTAAGCTGCCTCAGAACATCATGCCTAGAGCTGCCAGAAGGAGAAAACTGTCTTTTATCACTTTTTTCAGAACATTTAGCAATTTAAACATATTTTGTCATTCATTCCTCATCTCAAAAGCTATTGCAACAGACAGTATATAGTACTACTGCCAGAAGACTTAGCAGTTGTAACATAGGTTGACGCAGCCCGCGGGAGAGGAAGGCTGGTCCACTCTGGGGTAGAGCAGGTGCTATGCCTCGGCTAGCCGAAGGGCTGCGGCATGCACTCCGGGCCCGAGGAGCTGTGACTCAGGGAGGCAGAAACCACGCAAGCACACAGCACCAAGGACCGGGTGGGAGTGAACTTTATTTACATGGTGGCGGCCGCTTTTATAAGGTTTGCCGTGGAAGGGTCTGGAAGAAAAGCGGAGCCTACCAAATAAGGTAAAACTGGGAGTTACTTGTTTACAAACCTGGGAAGGATAGGTAGAGGAGAGGGAGGCTTTTTTTCAAATTTGAAACAGGGAAGGTAACATGGACATACATGGTAACTAGGAGAGACTGTGACCTTATAAGGAATAACAACATTAACAGAGCTTAAACGGATTATATACAAACGAATAACAAAGTATTTAACAATTATAACTACATAACCTCTGTCTTAAACTTGTTTTGAAGCTCTTCTGTAAAATGAGTTCCCACAATAGGTGAGATTTTTATGTTTAGACACCTATAGGTATCAAGATACCCATTAAGGTTGGAGAGCTGTGAAGCACTGTACATGAATATATGTGCACTGATATATCGCTGAAATTGCCTAGGGTACCCAGGATATTTTTATAACAGTGGCAGAAGTGGCGAGGCTCTTTGGGCAGGCAAACCAGGGTGTTGCAAAGAGGTATATCATGAAGTTACAAAATTGCACCAAGTCAAATTAGGTATTGGTGACTGAACCTTCCCCATACCTTGCTAAGAGGATGTGATACAGCTGACCCAGCTGGCAGTGGTTGAGGTGCTCTAGAGTAAAAGATCCATCTGCATGGTGTTGGCAAATTAGAATTTATAGATCATGGTGTGGTTTAGCGCGTACCCAAACACTAAGCAGCTGTTCTCTCCCAGTGAGACGGGAGAGAGCTGGAAAAAAAGTAAAACTCATGGATTGAGATAAAGCCAATTTAACACCAGAAAAAGCATGGGAAAATAATAATAATGATAAAAGAGTATACAAAACTAGTGATGCACAAAGCAACTCACCACCAGCTGACCAATGCCCTGCCAGTCTCCAAGCAGTGGCTGCCACCCCCAAGTCCCCTCAGTGTTATTGTTCAGTCTGATGTCACATGATATGGAATACTCCTTTGGCTAGTTGGGGTCAGCTGTCCCGGCTGTGTTCCCTTTCAGCCTCTTGTGCACCCCCAGCCTCCTCACTGGCAGAGCAGCATGAGAAGCTGAAAACTCTTTCACTCAGGGTAAGCACTGCTCAGCAACAATTAAAACATCAGTGTGTTGTTCTCATCCTAAATCCAAAACATGGCACTGTAACAGCTACTAGGAAGAAAATTCACCCTATCCTAGCAAAAACCAGGACAGCATGCTATTCTGGCACAGAAAATAGAAGACAGGGAAGAATAAACACTTATAGGCAACCGTTATGTCCTAAGTACATGCTTTAAAACTAATTAAAGCACTACAATGACTAGATTTCCATTTATTATAATAGCTTGTATGCCTAGTGCAACTACAGACACACTGATGTAAGTATCTTAATCTCAGCTTGCATCTACTATGCTGTGTTGGTTTAAAGGTAAACCAGCAGGAGAAATGAACCCAACTCAAAGAGATTATAAGTCAGAATTACAATTTAATGAAAATAATACAATAAATACAATTTTGCAGACAGTTGTTTTTTTAACCCACAACACTCAGTACCCTGGGGCACGAACACAATGGTGTTCGTTAGCCACCAGCCGAGCCCCACGTGGTCCCCCTGAGTCCAAAGTAAAAATAGGAAAAACCTGCTGGTGAGACTGGGGCTCGCAGTCTGGTTGAGAGCGGTGGTTGCAGTCCGGTCGAGGATGGTGGTCGCAGTCCGGTCAAGGTTCTGGTCCTCCTGCCTGGCTCCCACAAGTGGAGTCAGAAGTCCCCAGACTCCCAGATTGTATACACCCAGGTTCATGCAGGAATGCTCAGCCCCTCCCCCAGGGCAGGGAGTTTCACAACGGGTGATTGTGAGTCCTG
>VZRE01000629.1:0-29018 GCA_013396775.1 Cephalopterus ornatus
ATATTAGAAAAAGGTTCTTCACCCAGCGGTGGCTGGGCACTGGAACAGGCTCACAGGAAAGTGGTCACAGCACCAAGCCTGATGGAGTTCTAGAAGTATTTGGATGATACTGTTAGGCACATGGTGTGACTCTCAGTGATGCTCCTGTGCAGAGCTAAGAGTTGGACTTGATGATCCTTTTGGGTCACTTCCAACTCAGCATGCTCTGTGATTCTGTGAACTGAGAGAAACATGAAGAGAACTTCAGTGGATATCCCTACCATCAACAAGAGCAGATGCTGAAGGGAAATTTGGGAGGGTATCCTTGGTCCTTTCCTTCACTGCAAGCCCCTAACATTCCAGAGAGGCTGGTTGCAATGCTCCTATCTCATGGACTCCATCTCCAGCTTTTCATGTCTCAGAGTGATCAAGAGATCAAATATCACCATTGCTCTTTCTTCTTCAGAACCTGCTAGTATTTCCCAAACTGAATATTCAGGCTCGCACTCATTTTTTTAAATATTCCTCCCATATACAATCTCACCATCTCCAAAACTCTATGCTTCTCTTAATTCCCTTCTCCAACCCACCCAGGCCTAAGTTTACTATGGACCTCATATATGCTATTTCATTCTCCTTGCTGCCCTAATCTACTCCCACTTTTCAGCTCCCCAACTCCTGTTTCATTTCTTCTTTTTTTTCTGACCTGCTCTTCTTGATCCTGCCACAAAGCATCTCCCATTCACAATCCATTCTCCCCTCACAACTTTGGGCATTCTTATTTCTATCAGTTCCCATGTCCTTCTATTTTGTTGTAAGGCTCCCAGACAGAGTTTCTACATTTGCAGTATGTGCATGAGGTGTTCATCTTCAACCTGCTCTATTATCCCTAGCCATCGGCATTTCCTCCTGCCTCCTATCTATCTGACAACAGCCTGGCATTTCCAAACTTGCTTTGCCTGAGTAAGACGGTCAAGAAATAATAAAAAAATAGCAGGCAGGGACTCAGATATTAATTGTTACCCCCAATGGGACACAGAGGATAGAAAAGGAGGTTCTGCCTGAGAAAAAAGGGACTATGTGGTAGCCACAGGAATGTGGAGACAGTGGCTCATTTCATCATGAAGTCTGCCTGTTGAAGCAAAGTAGGGCCCCTGAGGTGTACGCTTCAGGGAAAGAAAATAGCTGAGGAAAATAGCTCCTGGTTACATACTATTATGTATTAGTTTCTAGAATACTGGCAAGTCAGAATCTACACTCAGGATGCTTTGCGCAATGCCAACTCTGAAAGGAGCAAGGGTTTGCTTCTGTGTTTCTTTTCTTGTTGCACTAAGACATCCTTGCCCATGAAAGCCTTCTCCTGTGGTGGACAACAGGATATATACGCAAGGTAAGAAAGGGAAAGACTCTGGGGACTTTCCTCCCTCTGCCATTCATGTCATAAGGGCCAGGCCTTCCTTAAGTCTTTCTGCTTTCACAGGAGAGGCCAAAGAATTAATGCTCAAGTTCCCCTTTTGGTGGCTTGCCTTGAGGCTTCTGTTCACAGGTTTCCCTCTTTTCTTGGCCAGAACAGTTTGCCTCATTCCTTTTTCTTCATGAACTGACCTGCCCTGCCAGGTGCTGGACATTTGTGGACAATGAAAGTTGAGGGCCCTGACAACAGCACACCCAGAATATCTTCCTGACAGATTTGCAAAGAGAAGGATGTTGCTGGCATTACTGAGCTGGCGGTAAACATCACCTATGCATACCACAAATTTCATGTCAAGCTGGAGCTTTTACAATCATAACTACAAAGAAAGAAAGGCAATTAGATTTGCAGAGTGCTTTTAGTGCTACATGCTAAGACAAGCAAGTTCACACCCTGTTAGGTTTTAAGTCTTATTGGATCATTAAGCCCAGCTATTAGAGCATCTGAAACTATACTAGAATATATTTCTCCTGTGAAGAACCAGCTGAATCTCTTCCTCTGCAGCAGTGTGAGTGCTGATCAGGCCTGCAGCAGTGCTAGAAAGCAGTAGGTCCGCATTTCAGCAGTTTGCAGGTGAGATCAAGGTTCAGAAGGTCTTCGTGGAATGCATAGAGAAAGTGAATAAACGTTCATCCTCAATTTCCACATCTAAATTCTGTCACATGAAATACCATAACTCTCCCATGGATCCATCATCATTCTTGACAATCCTTAGTTAATAAATTTGTTAAGAATTATCTTCTGTAGCTAATCACTTCAATGAGTGATGAGGTAACTGTACTACTGAGAAATACCAAGGCACCTGGAACTGGCAGAATATTTTGAAGCAGATTTTTAAACTTTACTGGAGCCTGTTGGACAGAGACAGTCAAAAGACAAAGGACCTTGAAGAAACCCAACACATATATCCACAGGGAATGTTATGCTCCATCCCAGTCTCATTTCATCTTACTCCTGAAGGAATGTTTTGAGAGTGGGAAACAGGCATTAAGAGTTTAGGGGTGGTTTGAGATAAGAGAACAGTAACAGACACAGTTGAGCAGCACTTTTGAGTACAAGTGCCATGCTTCCCTCATAATAATCTCACTCAGTCTGTGTTTGAGCACCATTAGACCATGAAGGTTTCATATCCTGCATGCCCACAGCAATCTGCGTTAACTACCTATGAGCAAATTTTATCCCAATTGTACATAAAAGCTAAATAAAAATGCACAAGGGAAGCACTTCAAGCAAATTGAAATACAGTTTGGGGTAGGAATTGCCTAATGCTCAGGAATGAGAGCCAGGAACAAGAAACACTTTCTTTTACAAGGGCTTTAGCTGGAAAGGCAAAAGAAGAGAGGATTACCTCTAGTAATCATTTCAGCTCTAGTCTTCCAACCTTGACCTCAAAAGAAAGGGCAACAAAAGAAAAGCTAACCCAATCTGTTTCTCCATTGGTAAATTACTTACTCGTTAATGTTATAGTGGAAATAACTGAGATTGTTTACAAGGAACCAGAACTACAGATTACAATTAAAAAAAAAAAACAACCCAGATTCCATTTTCTAAAAGAAGAACAGTTTTGTGGCATTTGGCCAGCATTTTCAAGATGAGATGCCTGATGGTAAGCACTTAATACCAGGGGCCTGGTTTTCAGAGTTGTTGACTGTTTCACAAATCTCACCTATGCCTGTAGTTTGCTGTGCTTCTTGCCATTCCTGGAAATCAGACTGCTTATCTGTATAGGTCAACATTGAATGTGGGTCTCTGACCCAAGGTACTTAAGTTTGAAGGGGGTTTGTTCCATGACTTTACACCTGAAAAATCTAAGGATGGAAATCAGGTGTACCTTTCTCCTACACAGGTATGTTCATTCCCTACCTTTCTAGTTTGCTTCCCAAGCTTATTGAAAAATGTACCTGCAGTTCTGCAGTTAGTGAAAGGCAAGAAGGTGCCACAAACCTTCCAAGGGCTCCAACCATCCAAAACACATGCCACATCACTGCTTGTATATTCAGAGCTGCTTTGTTAAAGCAAATAGTAGTACAGTGTAATTAACAACAGCAGATATTAGCTACCACTTTCAGACTTTCACAGCTCCTGAACTCATCATTTAAAAGAGCACAGAAACATTTTCTTTACAGCTACTGTACACAGAACTCCAGACTTTCAGTATATGCATGCAAGAACGGTGATCTCTTGTATCTGCAGTATAATTTTTGTCTTGGACTGTTTGTGCAACTGTTCACAAAGTCTTCATTCAGTTCATAATTTTCATTTTTTCCTTTTGACTAAATCCTGTTTTTCTTGAGTATTCATAGCATATATTTATGATAACATCTGTTTCTTTCTGCATTTTTTCAGCCTCTTCACTTAATAATCAGCACTACTTCAGATTATTTCCTTCCTCCCTTTCATATGCTCTTCACAGCCTATCTTACCATAGAGGCTCAAGAGAGTCACTGTCTAACAGAGAACACAGCCAGGCCATGCAGACAAGTGGGTTTAGGGGAATCTCTCTGCACAAACTCTGAAATTGACTGCAGTTAGTAGTTTCATAACGAAATGATGATTAACACGTGGCTTCTTGTCTCTCAAAACAAGCACAGCAATGCCTGCAGGCACTATGATCTATGTTCACTCCATTCTCATACAGAAAAGCAGGGCTTGGGTGCTCAGAAACATCTATTGTAATATACTCTTCGGACTTCATGCCACAGAAAGTGTCACTAAATTGATACAAAATAAAATGGCAGAGAGTTAAAAAAATACATAAAGTATATTTATCACTCAAATAAATATTTCCTTAACTGAGCAGTTAACTAATGCCTTCATGAGACAGATATCCCATAAAGACTTTTTCTCCTCCTTTGGATTCCAGTCTTTTTCAACACTGAATACCTACAAGACGATACTAAGACTTCTATAACTGCTTAGCAATTGTGCAGGGTGCTGTGTCTTATTTATGTACATGTGAGGAGGTTTTGTGAAGAAACAGTTCCAGTTGAGGGAAGTTCAATGCTGTTACTCTGGCATAAGAGACTAGTCCGAAATCATAAACATTTTGAAAGGATAAAATTATGCAAGTAAAAAACTCTCTGTAAACATCTTTTAATTCCTCAGATGTTCCTGTGCCAGTTTCCCCTCCCCACTTCATAAACCAGTCTGTCCAAGGCCACACAACAAGACAATAGCTGAGCCAAAACAGACTTCAGATGTTTGAATTCCAGTTCTGAAGCCCCAAAGTTTCTCTCCTTTTTTATACTTCACCTCTCTTTCTACACTGTGACTGCTACTCAAATCCCTCCTTTTACTGAAGAATATGGAAAGAAAGGTTATCGGAGACTTTTGACACCTATGCCTTGCAAGTCCAGTCCTGGATTGCCCAAAAGCTTTGCAGAACCCAGTGCTTTACAGCTTTGCAGTCCCCGTAAAGCAACCCCATCAGACATCAGATGTTAGTTTCTATTGCCATAGCCCATACTGGCATGTGAATTCATACAGATTCCAACCCCTTAGCAACAATTTGGTCTGTGGACTTGCTGTGAGATGAGCAATCTTAGGAAGAACAGATGCCCAAGAACACAAGCAAGCAGTAAAACTAATAAAGCTGCCAGAAGGGCAAATACAGCATTTCCCAATTTGGTGAGATGTCTAGGTTCACAGTCATGCTGCTATCTTCAAAGACAAAGTCAGTTGATTGTTTCTGTTCCTTCATCATAGCAACAGCTTCCTTTCCTCCCAGTCCAGAAGTGAAACCTCCGTGTCCATTCTGTTGCTGAGGAATTCTGCTTTCCTAATTGATTGCCAGCCAAGACTGCTCAGATGCAAGTGAAGTTGATTCAAGCTTTTGGATAAACAGTCTTAAGTTCCTGCATACCTGAATCTGAGTCAGATTCCTCCAGTAGCATTGCTCGCTAGGGCTAGCTACCATCTCTAGATCCCAAAGAGTATTTGAACTAAGCTCTCTTGAAAGGATGTCAGTGTTGAGATATGCCATTAGTTCAAGTAGTAGTGAACAATTTCCAGCTTTGAGTCTTTAATAACAGATAAGGCTGTATACTTCTTGTCTGTATTTATAATATAGAATTTTTTCTTTAATATCCTTTGTTCTATTTCATTCATCAATGGCACATATTTTGATAAATGGAAAGCATTAATGTGCTGCCTTTTGATGAAGTAGCTGGCATGTCTAGTTTCAGTTTAGCCTGTCTCCTTTAATTCTAACCATAGATGCACAGAAATAAAGAGGATGATTGGATTTTTACATTTGGAAGAGAGCACATGCCCTATCAGTTAGTTCCCTAGCATATTTGCTGCATTTCCTTCCTCCACTGTTCTTTCACCTTTTTCCTCAAAGTGTTTATCTAAAGTACATTTATTGCACATCTCAGGTAGCCAGGGGGAAATCTGTTTGCATTCCTTCTATAGTCTCAAGCTAGAAACAACTTTTCAACATGTGCCTATCCCATAGACATGAGTAGGATATGTTTTCTAGAGGAAACTTTTTTACAGAGCAGAGAACCTACTGTGCTTGATGTGATCACTTTTGCACGAGAACGAGACAAGAAAACCATGTAGAGCCTTTCATTCCCCTGTACCCAGCGCTGGTGAGGCCACACCTCAAAACTTGTCTTCAGTTTTGGGCCTAAAAGAAAGACATGGAGGTACTGGAACAAGTCCAGAGAAGAACAACAAAGCTGGTGAAGGGTCTGGAACATAAGTCCTTTGAGGAACGGCTGAGGGAGCTGGGGCTGTTTAGCCTGGAGAAAAGGAGGCTCAGGGGAGACCTCATCACTCTCTACAATTACCTGAAAGGAGGTTGTAGCCAGGTTGATCTCTTCTCTCAAATAACAAGTGGCCAAACCAGAGGAAATGGACTCAAGTTGTGCCAGGGAAGGCTTAAATTGGATATTAGGAAAAATTTGTTCACTGAAAGGGTGGGCAGACTTTGGAAGAGGCTGCCCAGGGAAGTGATGAAATCATTGTCCACAGAAGTGTTAGAAAGGCATATGGATGTGGCACTTGGGGATATGGTTTAGTGGTGAACAAGGTGGTGCTGGGTTAATGGTTGGACTCAATGATCTCAGAGGTCTTATCCAACCATAATGATTCCATGATTTTATGAAAGCAGTGTGGCCAGTGCTGGAGGCTGGAAGTGGGCATTCAGTCAGAGCTGGATTTGTCCAAAGCTTTCGGAAAGACTTACAAGGGAAAGGCAATGCAAGGCAAGTGTGCTGGCAGGAGCTTCTTCAGTAGCATTTGCAGTAGTCAGTTAGAGATTTTAGTTTGTGTTTCCAAAGAGACTATTTAGAGCAGGGAGTTTCAAAGGCCATTGGAGCTGGTTGTCAGAGGTCAGTAAAATGAAGACTTGGTGTTATCATCAAAGGTGTTCTCCTTAAGATTTTTTTACCTCACTTTAAAAATTCATGACCTTTGTGGCACTGTGCTGTGGCAGTTGACTGAGTGGGGTATGAGAATATGAGTCTGCTCAAATGCATACAGATTGAGAGGTTTTTCAAAAATTCTTTGTGCTTCTTTTTCCCCTGCTTCCATTTGCCTGTGAGTAAAGCACTTGATAATTTGCAACTGCAGAATATATTTATCTGAAGGAGGAAAGTGAGGCTTTGAAAGATACATTTGTGATTCACCCTACAGAAGCACAAACTGGACTTAGACACGCATATCTATTTCATGTGGAAAACTTACGCACCTACATCACTGCTGTAGCTTTATCAGTTCCTGGAACTAAAGCAAAAGTAAGTCTTTCGGATAAGATGAGATTTAAATTTTTTTTATAAAAATGTATTTATTTCAAAATGATGTTTTTATCATGTATTTGAGATAATTTAGTTTAAATTAAAAAACTCTTCAACAGTAGCATGAGACAGGAGTCACTTCCAGTGTTAATGCTGAAAGAGCACTGGCAACCAGAAGTCCATTTAATAAGAAAAATGGAAACTTCACACAGTTTAAGATACCTTCTTATCCTCTGCTGTTGAATGACTGACAAAAGCAAGGGAAGTTTCTCACTATCATTGAAACTAAATGGAGGATTCATACATGTGTTGATACTTTGTTCAGCTAGGAGAAGTGTTTAAGTATAAATTATTCAGGAAAGGTTGTTTCCTGACAAAGAAATTGGCTTTTTGTGTTCAAAATGTCCTAACCAATCATAACAGATACCACCTGTATGCAGAAGGATACATTGCTGAAAATTTAATTTGTTGCTATCAATCTACTGGAGGAGGCTGTTCTGAAGGTGAATGAAAATGTTGTAAAATCCCAGCAGTTTCGGTGCCTGGGCTGTGCATAAGTACAATTCTTCAAAAAGGTCATATCCAAACTTTGTACAACAAAGAAATGTTGAATAATTTCTCAGGTGACTGTGCAGACTTAAAAAACGTTACCGGCAAATCTTCAGCATTTCTTGCAGCAGATATGTCTCAGGCTATGTCAAAATCATTCAAACTCTTCTTGAAATAATACAGGACATAACATCTAAATTTTATTTCAACTTTAACATAGTCTTTTACTGCACTTGCGTGAAAGGCTGACTTTGCATTGAAGTCAGCTGAAATGAAAGATGTCATGAGAATTTTCAGAAGTGCAGCACAGGCACACAAGCTGTGCAAAAGGCACTGCTGGGCAAAACAAGCATAAGAGACCACACGTAAGTACCACAAGTGCTCAGGTTCCCAGGGCCCCTCCTGCCCTGGAGAAACATGTCAATGTTCTACCAGCTCAGCTGAAAGCCATGTCAATGTTCTTTCTACCAGCCCAGCAGAAAGCCATCCTGGGCCCATGGATTAAAGAGCCTCCATCAGTTGTTGGGGAAGCAGGATTCAGCACAATTAACTGTAGAATTTTAAAGGAGTAGAAAGTGATCAACATTAGAAAGTGATTAATCTTAGCATAAGCTCATGACATACATAAGCTCATGACATACTCAGACATCAGTTGGATGCAGCTCTCTGCGTGGAGGCTGGCAACAGCTGCTCCTACAGCCTGTCAGAGGTCTGTCAGAGCACGCAGAGGAGCTTGTGAAAATCAGGAGTATAAGCTGAAGTGCTTCTTTCCTTTGCTATGTCTCTACAAGGAGAAAGAAATTTATTGTACCTTGTAAGGGAAGGAGGGATGCTAAGTATCTCACACTCAAAGCCTTGATGAGCTGTTAAAAAAAAAACCAAAACAAGACAAGGGTACTTTATAAAACAGCTTGAGCTGTAACAGAGGAAGGAATGAATTTGATATCCCAGGAGTAACTCCTGAAATGAGTTACCATGGGCTCACATCCATCTTCCAAAAAACTCAAACTCCTGACTATGAACTGGAGGACTTTTTTTGTTGTTCTTCTTCTGTTACATTTATTAAGTCATCTTCCTGAAAATTACATATATCAGGATGCAATAAGGATTCTGGATAACTCTTTGGGATCTCACTCATTGTCCCCTCTCTCTGAGGAAATTACAATGTCTGATTTTGCTTGTGGTTTCCAAGTGGACTAATTTAAATGAATCATTGAACACAGAGTCTTGTATCCCTCACATCATATCCATCCAAGTATCTCAACAAGCTCCATGGACTTTGGTCTCAATGGTATGTTTGTTTAATATGGATGAGAGTGAGTTTTATTCCTCGTCTCCAATAAGAACCATTCTTCAACAATGTGTTCAAAAACTCACACTCTAGACATGTTCTTTGCCCTCACATATTTAACTATCACGGTAATATTACCCACATAAATAAGTTACATTTCCAAGTACGTGGTACAAATATTCCAATGAGAACAGTCTAATACAATTTCCAAATGAACTTCATCCTTTTTAGAGGCTACAAAGCCTTCTTGTGTTTTAGGGATTAAAAATAAAAAAGGTCATCCTCTCCATCACCTTGCCTCTCTGCAGATAAAGACTACTGGTACATACTTGTAAAATGGGTGCATGTTTGCTATAAGAAGTGTTGTAGAAGTTCCTTACTTCCCTCTCAAGGAAGGTGTCGGAGGCCCAGCACAGGCACCCAGAGCACCTGTGCAGTCTTCACACAGAAGGTGTCAAACACTCAGAGTCAGCTGAGGTGTAATGGCATGACCTACTCATTGTATGAGAGATTGAACTAGGGAGCATCAGAGATCTCTGACGAGTCTTTAAGATTTGGTGGTTTTGCAGTATTCATTTCAGCTTTTTCTCAGGCATGTCCTTAACAGCTATGAAAGGTGCCCATCATAATGACAGCCTCATAACAACAATAATGTTTAGAGATGGGGAAAACCTCACTCTCACGGTCTAAAGACAGGAAGGTAGGACATTAAATGAACTCTTCCCTTCTTTCCAACTTCTGCTTTTATAATGGATTTGTTTCCCTAAAGGGGAAGAAAAATCTGGAAGTAAGATATGGCCAAATTCTTCCTAAACTGCTTCTGCCCTAACTTCCTCAGTAACTTTCTGAGAAGAAAAACCGTGAAATGCTTTCTCACTTGGCAAGCTCTTCTCATCATTTTCCTTAAGCAGTACATGTACCCACAGTGCCTCCTCCTCCTTTCAACTGGAGATCTCAAATATTCTAGATTATTATGTGACAGAAAATAAGGCAGGAAATCATGATTCTGACAAGTGACCTGGAGTACTCTTGTCTTCAAATGTTTCTCTGTCCTTGTTCGGAAGAGATGTGGCTGAGTAGACCCAACATGGCAAGCACCCCCAGGCACTGCAAGGAGACTCTCCTCTCAAACAAGAGGGATCATCTGTTTTAAACAGCGCTTATATTTTTTAATTCTCCTCTGCAGTATTGTTTTAATCAAGCATTTTTCTAAAGGCTTCTTTTACTTTCTTTGACAGTCAATAAATTTCTTCAAATGAGCAAACTGTCTCATAGAAACAATGTTTTTCAACCGGATTAACCCAAATTAGGCATTTAACTCACAGTGAGGCATTGAAGGAAATCACCCTGTTTTCTTAAGGTCTCTCAGGAACTTAACCCATATAGGACAAAAGAAATTCATGAAACAAAGCTTTTTATTTAAGTGCTCCATTTTCAGAATTTGAGTGCTTAAGTTTGGGCTTGTATTTTTCCTTACATTAAAAGAAATCTAAAGTGTCAAGTGATGTTGCACATTGGCTAATGTAAAGCTGTCCAGATCAAGTTGTCCAGCTGTACCATAATATGACACATTTTAGCAATATCATGGTTTTTCTTTGTTAAAGGCTGTTTATAATTATATCTAAAATCCTCAAAGCTCTTTGCTTTAAAAAAATACCACAAATCATTATCCTTTATTAGTACAAGCCAAATTTTGCTGCCCATAGTAGAAGTTCTGGGTTGCATAAAAAGCTGCTGTCCCTATGAGCACTATGAGTACAGCTGACCTAGTGGGGAGCTGCAGTGGTTAGAAACAGTGAGCCCTGCATGTGCTCTGGCCACTGCATTGTCTCATCACCCAGCAGTAAGGTAATTTAGGCCCTCTGTTTTATTCCTCTCTTTCTATAGAGGAGCCCTTAATTCTAGATTCATCTGTCAGACAGAAGCTTCACTGATTGACGTGTAACTCTGAAAAGGTGGGTTTCACTCACTTCCAACTGACTGAGTTCTTTGCTAAGATCTGCCTGATGCAAAGCTGTTTCCTCGAAGAATACCATTTAACTTGGCCAAATAGAACTCAAAAGTGTTGGGCATTCTTGAAGGGGCAGTAGTCTAGTTCAGTAAAGCACTTAAGCACAGGTTTGGAAAACACATGCCACAATGCATACCCCACCATCTGCTCAGTGTCTGCAGGCTGGTGGCAGAGCAGGCAGGTGGGATTTACACAGTAACACAGCTACTCCCACTCACTTCCCAGGAAGTGAGCTCAGAGCCTTACTAAGAAATTATTTAAGGTTCGACTTCAGCCCTTTCCAAAACAGCCATCAGCAGGTGTGGAAACACCTGCCCTCTTGATAAATCTCTGTGGGAGGCAGCCCTCAGAAGAGGGAAGACTGGCAGCAAAAGACAGCAAGTGTCCAAGCAAGCTACTCTTACCAGAGTCCATCAGCGATGAAGCCAACTGTTGACATTACTGAAACAGGTCTTGTGCCGCACATAAGGCTCTCAGTTGCTGAACTGCATCAAAAAAGGGAAACAGGGGTCCTAAGGAACTAAGTGCTAAAAATCCACATAAGCAACCAATTAACTATTTATTTTTTTTAATTGTGTGGGCTGTGTTTTTTTTTTTTTTTTAGGACATGAAAAGAAAATACCATGGCTTATTAATTTTAGAGATGCATCTAAATTTAAACCTCACATTACAGGAACAGACCTCAGTGAGGACATACTGACCTGCCACACATTATTGCATTTAATAAATCCATATGCACAGCCATCTCTGGTTGTTACTTCAGGCTGGGATCTGCCTTTGGAGTTAAGATAGTACCTCTAATTCTTTTCTCCCTGGAAATTACTTCCTATTAAAAATATTTGAAAAGTTAAAAGTGCAATCGGCAGAGTTGTATCAAAAAAAAGCATAAGCAAAAGGTAAAGAATATATAAAATTCTCTTTTTTTGATATGAAGGAAGTCCTCCAGGATTTTTCTCATTGAAGAAAAAGGAGGGAGATTAGCAGTGAGAAGGATGCTGATATCGAATTTAATATGGACCAGTGTCACAGTGCGTTGCTGTCCTCCTCATCCTCCTCCCTCCAGTCTGACTCAACAAGGGCAGCTGCTAATCCTTCCATTTTTAGAACAACGCAAACCTTTCTCTGTTTACTAATCCATCACCACATCAGCAGTATCAGCTGATGTGTGGCCCTTTCTCCTACAACTGCAAACCCCAGTAGTCTCTGTCAGAATGCCTGATCCTGTATACATCTCCTGCCTAAAATTCAGTGCCTTGAAAGATCTGTGGGGTAAGCAAAACACTGCCCCTTGAATAGTGCCTCATGAGAACTTAGGCAGCCTGAATTTTAGTCTGTTTTGTTTAAAAGGCAGTTTAGTCGAATAGAACTCAGATTTACAGGACAAAGGGATAGAAAAAACTCTACTAACACTGTCATTAATCTCACTGCAGTGGTGGAAAGAAATTCCATTTGTGTCCCTAAGGAGGGTCTTCGCTTTATGGTCCAGCAAATGCTGGATGCTACAAGGCTGTTTGAACTTGTGCCAAATTCAATAGAGACCCACAGCAGTGGAAAACAAAGCCATTTAATTCTACAATTAACTAAACTTCTACTACAAATTATAGGGATACACACTACAATAAAATCCACAGCTTTGGCACTTAGATTCCATATAAATTTGAATCCACCTAAATATTTTATAGTCAGTAACATGCAAAGAAGGAAAAGCTGTAGAGTCCAGCAAAAATAGTTTTTCTTTGGTCTTCATTCATCTTAAGACTCTTTTGCACCATTTTGGTAATACAGAGGGCTGAGTACTGATATAAATATGCAAGAAAGGAAAACTTAATAAAACTGAAGAAACGTAACACAAGCTGCATGCAACAGTATAATATTAAAAGGGCAGATTCAGTACTGGTTTAAAAAAAACAGCCAAACAAAACAAAAAGCAAACAAACAAAAAACCCCAAACCCTCAAACAACACTACAACGCTCTCCACCTGATGAAAGGAGATCTATATACAAGGCCTCACATCCATTTGTTTGATCCTGAGAAATTGTGGGACACCCTGAATTAGCTCTTATATGACACATGGCATAAAACACAGCACATAATTCACTCACACAACACCTTAAAAGCATTTGAATTTTTATATCCTGCGTCATATCAATAACAAAAGAGGCATTTAACCTTTACAAAGAATGAAACGTGCATTTACAATTAAATTTATTTTTATTCAGATATAATAGCCTCTTTCCTACATCCAGAATATGGATTGTTCCTCCCTCACCCATTTCATTCACTTACCCCCAGGGAGAAGGTGCGTGATTCTCCAGGCAGAAAATGTCTCCTCTTGTGCTTCCAAGGAGCTTGCTCAGAAGCTGAACTAATGCTACTGCTGTACACATGCAAGGACATGGGCTGTAGACACATCTCTGCACACACACAGGGTAGTGCAAAGCAGCTGGAAGTTGCTTCTGCATCTTTTGGAACCCCCAGAGGTTGAAAGTGGGATATGGCTTTTGCTACTGATGGGGAGGATTACTCAGTTTTGGGAACAGCATACTGCATATTGCTTGCACCATGGTGTGTACCAAAGGCCTTTTGGTATTACTATGAACAAAAGCAACCCAACCAGGAGAATGTGCAAAAGTGTTTGAGAGCTGAACTATGTCAGCTCTGAGGTGGGACACAGTAGCAGTAGTTAAAAACAAAACAATCTCAGGAGGCAGCTTAATAATGTGTTCGGTTTCTGCTTTAGATCAGAGTTGCTACAAACCTCACCCATCGGTGAAGCAGAGTCAGATTTTCTACTTGAGTTCAGCTTTACCCAGTAAGCCAAAGGAAAGAGGAGTAGAGAGGATGTAGACATAAAAAGTTCTGGCTCTTGCTCTGGAAGAAACAAAGCAAAATTACATTATCTGAGGAACTTCCTACAGCATGATTTTTGCAAGGCGGTCATATTCAGCTATTGGCAATACAGAATACTCCTCCATTACCTTAGAACAAAAATACTGCTAACACAATTGGACCTTCACAGTTCAACTTGCCGGGCTAACAAGTGAAAAATAAGAAATAACTCATTGAGAAAGTGCCATAAAAGGTCATAACCATAATGTAGAGGGTGATGCAGTACAGCAGGTGTTGGCAAATGTGGCATTGTACGTACAAGCACGGTACTACTTACTAAGGAATTCACGCAGTAGAGTTTGCCCCAATACCCTTAAAGTATGTAGAAACTGTACAATGTAAGACCTTATCTCCTTGTCAGGTCAGGCTGCACGTATGACAGAAAATACCATGCTGTCCCCCAGTCTGCAGCGTGAAGGAGGAGGAAGAGAGAGGCCACACACCCGGCCTTGTCCTACGACTGCAGAGAAGGGTGTCCAACACACACAACCAGTCTCAGAAGCTCAGGGGCAGGCACGAGGCTTGCAGGCTGAGAATCAGATTAAAATCTGTTTGCTAAAAGTCTCTTCAGATAATCTTGCTCAGAGCCCGGTACACATGGGCAGTAGTGAGGGAACTCCTCAGTGACCACAGGAGGACATCCATTCCTGGCATGGAGAAGTGATCTCAGTACTATATTTGTTATGCAGGTAAAGTGAAGGCAGCCCTGGACAGTCACACTAAATACAAAATGTCTTTCAAGAGACTCCTTTTAAAAGTTTCATTGTTCTTTGGGATGGGGGGAGGGGGAATTAAAAAAAAAAACGCTTTGCATACTGGTGTAGGGCATTCTGCAGCTGAAAAATCTCCTTCACTACTGATAAATACACATCATAACTCCACAAGTGGAGGTATTTCCCGAAAACCCAAATGCAAGCAAAGTCTGCCTCTTCTAGCCAACAAGGAGATGAAATATGCATGGGTTTAGGATTTACAACTGATCAGCATTTTTTAAAAGAAGCAGAAGCATATAACATGAGTTTCATTTAAACAAGAAACAAAAGCAAGATTAAAACTGAAATTAAATTCAGTGACACAAAAGGACTGAGGCTGGGCTGTGATACACAAATATAAACAATGTTATTCTTAACAATACACTGATTCATGTTTCCTTTGTGGAAAAAAATCTTTACTTTCTTTTTTTAAAATCAGTATTTGTAGGAACATATCGTCTCAGTGAAGAACATTTGTTACTTTTCCTTTTCCCCCACTCCCTCCCCACCCAGTTATATGCTTATAAAGAGAAAGTGATTACAGCAAATTCAGTATCCAGACACTTGAGAAGATGTTGCAGTGAACACAGACCACCCACTGACTTCATCTGCTTTGTTTTTGTAGTCCCGAATTTTTACAAATTTTCCATGCCATAAGCCTTTTCTTTTCTTTTTTAATTGTTAAATATGAAAAGGCAAAATTCAAGGGCAGGTCCAGGAGAATTTGTTAGATGCCAAAAAATCCAAGACATCACACCACACATTGCCTTTCCTCTCAATTGGTGTGCCATCAGTTATAGCATCCTCCTTTCTTTTCCACTCACATTGAAGCTCCAAGATCCAAACTGGCTTCCCACTTGATTTGCCATCACAAGGCTGCTAGACAGTGACAACTGTAGTTTGCCTTTCTCAAATGGAGCTTACCTATATTAAAAGTAAACTACAAAGGTAAAAAAGAAGTGAAATTAGCCCAGAAATTGATCCATTTTAATGTGATTCAATGGGTCAAAGCCTTTATAGGGCTTTCTCCCCAGGGTCCACAAATTCTCTAATATTTCCTGATTTGTTACAACAGCTTGCATAGCATAGTTTGACTTGGGTGCTATCACACAGAGCTATGTTCTTGGAGAGACAGGCAAATGGAAGCTTACTGGTGACAAGAACAACAGAAAGAGATAGCTTAAACTATATTTCACTATTGAAAAAAAAAAAATCTAGCTAGACATGCTCGCTAGTTATCATACTAGCTTTGCTGTTTGCTTCCAAAGGTCACTTTCTTCCCATTGTAGAGCCTTCTGACACATATCTGTCCGGTCTAGCTATTTTTGCTAGATAGTTTTTGTCAGATTAGTTTAATTGTTAACCCAAATCACAAAAACAACCCACCACAAAATCCTTTTATTTTACTTGCTAACTGGGTACATTACCTACAAATGCTTAACAAGCTTAATCTACCATAAACAGCAGTCATGTGTTACGTTTACACGGCTTTTGTCAGCGGTGCTTCAGGAAAACACACACAAATAGGGATCACTTCATCCTTCACTAAACTTCATCAATTTGAAATTCGCAAGTGTTATAAGGAGACGGTCTGTAAAGCAAAGGGCAGACCAGAACTTCTCTGAAGTACACAGGGAAAAAATACTTTAAGAAGGTCAGGCTTCAACACAAACTGAAATACGTCCCAAATCAGAGAAGAGGTCCCTTAAAAACAGGGCCATGTAAGTTTTACTGACTGCAAATGGTCAGGGGCTTTGATTTTCTGCTTCACTGTAGAGGGTCCACCAGTGCATCTAAGTTTCACCAACAGATAAACATGTAACTCGGGGTAAAGTCCAGTACCACAGCTGAAGCCTGACAGCTTGAATGCTAGATATCCAGACTTACTCGAACTGTGTGGATATCTTTACATGATTGTCTGTAAAAGATACTATGAATTTCAGTCTTAAATCCGTTGCCTAATTTTCTTCGCTTGACTTACTACTGAATTGCCTATTGCAATTCTGAAGCTTTCAGTGGAAAAGGGTTGATTTCTCATGGGGAAATACAAGCTAAATAACTGAGAAGGAAAAAAAACCCAACACTATCAAACCCCCTCCAGCATAGAGAATATATCCTCAGTTAAAATTTCAAAAGTGGGCATTTTGAATATTGCATTGTTGGGACCACTGGTAACAGCAATCATATTTAGGAACCGGAGCTGGATGAGCAATTTTTACTTCTCTACTAACATTGGGTTTGGCTTTTTTTGGAAGTTCAGGGGGTTTGGGAATTTTGTTTCACTCTTTTTTTTTTCTAATAAAAAGTTTCTTTTTATTCTTCTTGATGTGTTCCTCAAAAATTTAATGAAGGCAACATTTAGTTTAGCCATTGTCAGCAGCATCAGATAAAGGTGAATCTGGCAGGTTTCAGTGAAACACCAGCAGTCTGAACACTCTCTCAGAGTGTATTTGCACACACTGAAGCTCACACAGTGCCTGTTCCTGTTCTTGAGGCAACAGGGGCTGCCTTAAGTGTCTAATAGAGTAAGCATTAGGAAAATATCTAGAAGACCCTTGAGAATAGACACCAAACTATAATTTAATAAGACGAGAGAATATTGTAGACTCCTGGCAAGAAGATACTTTCTCATTGTAGGTGACAGCTCACTTAACACCACTAACTCCAAGGCCTTGCCCAGCTACAAAATCCAGCTAACTAGAGTTTAAATCAGCTTTCTTACATCTCCTGGATAAACTCTGTCTGCACCCCTGCCAAAACACACTACACTTCTCCTCTGTAATCCCAAACAATCCCTCACCATAGATATTTCCCCTGCAGTTCCTCACAGTGCAATGAATGTAATTGTATTGCACAGCCACACCAAATGATTGGAGGCAGAATGAAATGCATAAAAGTGTTGGCTGTGTATCCTGGGAATTTGGAGAAAGCTGTTAGCCCTGTCTCAGCACTTCTGCTCCTAGTTCCTCTCCCCCTTGATCCAAAAACTAGACCAAAAAGGAAGAAATATTTCCAGGGTTCAACTTGAGCTTCTGCCACCACTGCCTGATGGGTCTCTGCCCGCCCCTAATCACAGTAGTTATTCACGTTCATATCAGAGACATGCTGCAATGCCTGGAGCGCTATCCGTCCACAGGGAGGGCAAACCAAAGCTGCTGTGGGAATTTGGCAGCTATCTGGAGGACAGATAACAACAGGATGTCATTTATCCTCAGCAGCAGGGTTGGAGGTCTTGCTGAAGCAGTTAGAGGTCAAAATTAGTTACCAGGCAATGGCTGCTTAGTGATTCATGCGAAATTAGTTGTGACCTCAGCCAAAGTGACTGTGGAGAAGTGTTCACGTAGCACTAAAGCACTAATTAGCACTGCCACTGGATGGCTCCATGCAGGTCACAGCTGGGTCTGGATCACACGGTGAATTACCCCATCCCACTAATGACGCCAGTGTTAATGAAGTGAAAGTTTGCTCCTCTGGAAAGGTTAAGTCAGAAATTACAGCCTGATCTGATGCAAATACAACAGGGAATGAAGGATCTGTTCGCTTCATTAGAGTCAGCCAGTACCTCTTCAAAGAGGGAAGGCAGGAACCCCGGCCCAGAAGCTGGACCTCTTTCTCCCTGTGCCCCTATCCCTATACTTTTAAAATTAGTCCTTTCTGTTACATTTTTTAATCCCAAACATGCATGATTTTTATCCTAGAATATGGGAGCAAGCAGATAACAAGCAATGTGTGGGATCAGTAGTGAGTGCATAGCAAAGATATAAGATTTGGTACCACAATCAAAAAAGACCCATACTGAGCTTCCTTACTTGCTTACCACAGTGTAACTGTGTGCAGATGAGAGCAAAGATTGGGTCTGTTTTTCACCGCACTATAAGGGCTCCAGGAAAAGTTTCTCTTCTGGCAACGCTATTTCCTTGAAAAAAAAATTAAATTCTTTTGTTGGATGTATACAAACACATTAAGGAAAAAAACCACACCATTGCTTCCATACAACATTGAATATAATCACAATGTCATTTATAGATTTTCAAAAATTTAGGCTTACTTCATTTCTAAAGAAATCAAATTCTCCACCCACTCACAATTATTTCAAAACATTAAAGAATCACAGAGTATGCAAGCTGGAAGGGACCCACAAGGATCATCGAGTCTAATCCTGGCTCTGCACAGGACCATCCCCAAGAATTACACCATGTTCCCGAGAGTATTGTCCAAATGCTTCTTGAACTCTGTCAGGCTTGGTGCTTTGACTACTTCCCTGTTACAGCCTGTTCCAGTGCCCAACCACCCTCTGGGTAAAGAACTTTTTTCTAGTACCAAACTAAACCTCTTCTGACAGAACTTCAGGCCATTTCCTTAGGTCTTGTCACAGGTCACATTAAAGCTCATGAGTAGCCAAGAAGACACATAGTAGTGGGTTGGATATTCTCATTTGACAATCTGGAGAGAAGACAGAATAGAGAAGAGAGACTCTTGAGGACATCCCAATTTTGGAGAAAGTGTAAACCTAGAGCAGCTAGGCAAGTACCCAGAGCAGCTGAAGTGTAAGTCCAGACTAGGCAGCAGGGAATGACAGCTGTGACAGTACCATGGGAGGCAGCAGAACTCCTGTTGGAGGCCAGGCAGTATGCTAACAAATCCTGGCCAGAGGACTGTACACCCTGCTGCAGAGGCCCATGTCTATTTCATTTTCTTCTCTTTCTTCAGACTTTATTTTTTTTATTTATTAAACATCTTAAGATTTTACTTGGCAAAGGGAAAAAGGGTCTGCAACAATTCCCAGTAGGGTAACTTTAAGCCAGCCAGTGAACCTTGATATGTGTTCTTAATCTTCAAGAATTGTGTTGACATCACAAGCTGCAAAAGTGGAGCCAATGATCAGGGGAGCTGAAGTTTGGATTACATGAAGTACTCTTTTTTTATTTTTCTTCCTAAGCTGTAACTGCTTTTAGTGCAAAAGTAAAGAATTAGAAGAATTTTTAAAGGATTGAGGAGTTGCATCTCTAAATAACAACAAGAGCATCCAATGGTCTGCATTTCAAGTCAGTCCAAAAGCAAAGGCAGAATTAAGAAGGAAGCCAAAGATACAGAGCTGGACTAGGAAGACTGCAAGCCTCCTATAAAAGAAGTACCTGGGCCAAATAAAAGCTATGAGATCCTGCAAGGGTTAAGATAGCCTAAGCAAAGCCATTCTTTCTCCTTGACTCCAGAGGAGCGGGGAATACACTAGTTGGGTTGAATGGCATTGTTTGTCAGCAAAAGCGCTCATACAATACGACACCAGTGCCCATGGTGTCATCAGCTCCAGTAGTGCAGCAGCCTGGATGGTGACAACCTTGATCCTCATCCTGCATGCTCTGGAATGCCCCAGGCTCCCCAGCTCCATTAAAGGAGATGGTCTGGAGGTGACCTTCCCATCCTGGGCCAGGCCCTGGCTGCTGCCCCAGAGAGGAATGTAATCTCATGGCCATTCTCCTGGACTGCAGCTTTGGGGATTAGCCACTGCCTGAGCCTTGGCTTTGGGACTCCAGGTACCTGGCCGAGGCAAGGGGTCCCCAAGCCTGTTGACTTGTTGGATTTATTCTAGTTAGACATATCTTTTAAAAATCTGAGGAGCTAACTCTGCACTGTGAGCAAAAATCAGAGCACTGGTAGTCCAATCCTGCTCTTAATGATGTCAAATAAGGGCTTTATTGTTTACTGCAATGGGGTCAGGATGGCATCCTCAGAGCTGAGAGGAAACAAGACAAAAAAGATAAAGCTTTTGAACCTATATAAACCAGCAGCTGTCAGATCATATATTTCCAAGCAAAAGATACTGAAATCAAGGGGTTAAAATGCTGATCGAAAATTTTGAGTGCAGCTCTCTCCAACAGCCTACTTGGATATATCAACTTACAGTGAGGTTATAGAACTCTGACTCCTTTTACATAGGTTGGGACAAGTTAGAACCTTCACATTTCTTGTTCTTAAAGATAAGTCATAGGGGAGGAGGAGAAGGGGGGTAACTTAACAGCAGGAATAGCCTTCTATCTTTTTCACATTGTTTAGCATCAACCTTAAACACACAAAGCTATAAGTCCTAGAAGTTCTTACAGCAAAAACATGATATCGTAGCATGAAACACACCTTCTGCTCCCAGGCCCAGCACATTCTGCTCATTCACAGAAACAGATGTCCTCACTGCCTTGCCAGGCTTGACAGAGACATATACAGAGCCTGGAAATCAATAAATGCCACAAAAAAACAAACCTCAGTTTTATAGGCCTGATTTCAATTTTTTGACATGTAACAGTGCCTCTCTTGAAAGTGTTCATCAAATATTTTAAAGAGAGCACAAATTTCTTTAATTACTTCTACAGAATAAAACCTACAGAACAAAAACCTTATCAGAGTAGGAGAGGGCAGGCCTGTGCCAGTAAAAGTTTAGGCTCTGCTAAATGCCCCATTCTTGCTATGTTTGTCACTTATGTAGTCAAGTGAGTAACCCGAGACAGCACTGTATGCAAACTTTAACCAAGGGGTAAAACAACCGTATCTAATCACAGGTAACTGAAGACTTTTTCTGACCACTCAAGTAAAACTCTGGGCTGAAGCCTATTATGGTTGTTCTCAGTGCTGGGAAGACAGAGAAACATAAAAAAGAAAACAAACCCCCCAAAGACCATTAACACCTGCTGAGAAAATATTTCTCCTACTATAGAAGTGACCAAACTCACTTTTTCCTCACTGCTAAGGCCGAAGACAACTATTTATTCACCTTTCATGCAATAAGTGGGGTCAAATGGAGGTAGAAGGCTGAAAAGTCAGAGCTAATGTTAGCATTATACATTTTTATGACCTTTGGTGTGTTTACAGAATACAGAACCTGTTGTCTGGAAGACTTTCTCTCACTGCTGAAGGGCGAGGGACCTGGGGAAAAGGATTATGAACAGTACTCTACTGGTGCATGAACACCAGAACCAGCATCACAGCAATTGTAGATTATTTACTCCCGCCCCAATGCTTCACCCCAAACCAATTTAAGAGCAGACAAGAATTGTTAAATACACACCAGCATGTGAATGGGAAAGCAATATTACTTTCACAAAAAAGGCAAAAAAGTAAATCTTGGCCTTTTGCTTAAATTTTGAACATAGTTTTGGATCCCACACAATTCCATCATTTCATATTCTAGACAACTCCTGGTAATTACAAGATAAAACAATAAAAATAATAGCGCCTCTGCTGCAGAAACTCAGTTTTATACTTGTCCTTTCCTCCTCATACAGGAAATGTTCCTATAGAAGAGCCATTCCTATTCCTTGGCCATAGATATTCCTCATCACCTCATTTTCATCAGCCATATCCAACGCTAACTAAATGAGGAAATGTTGCTTCAACAAGCTTTTTGGACACAGGTGTTGTAATTGGATGCTCACCCTGGTGCAGCCTGTTTTGACGAAAAGGTCTTCTCAGGTCCTAGAGAGGCACCATAAACATGGAAAAGACAGATTTATACTTGCTTTTAGGTTCTATATTATTCTTGCCATTTAAGAGATGGGTATAATAGCTTAAGCAAACCATCTTTCTCCTTCTGCGTACAGCAGTCCCAAGACACTTCAATGACTGCTTTCTCTTCTGTCTTAGCTACTTAAACTGGAAACTTCTGAAAGCAGGGTGGGTCTTTTTGGGGGGTTGGTTATTTTTTGGCAGAATGTTTGCAAAGCAGATTTCCCACCTAGACTCTCACTGAACATGATAATTCCAGATAACAACACTGTATTATCACTGTTGTTGCTGCTATGAAAAAAAAAATCATCTTTTTTCCCCCCACATGCTGCAGTACTGTGGTCAAAAACATGAAACAAAACTTCTTAGAATTGAAAAAATCTCCTGACCATCAACTCAAACCCACCTTTCCTGCCTTTTCTGCTTTTGTACAGCAAGCAGATGATACTGGCTTAAGGACCTCAAAACTAGAAATAAACTAACAGAAAAGAGCGACATATCAACCTTAATTGTATTAATTAGTGGAACAATCGAAACATCAAGAGAAAAAGGACAAGCAGTCAAATCCACTGCTTGTTTATCTTGCAGGAAAACATTATGAATCAGGCAGGTCCCTCTAACTTCAGTTACTGCCTGTTGGTACTGTGCATCACAGCCTCTAACAGCAGAAGGTCCCAGACACAGATGTCCATGGGGCTCCCCGTGACTGCACACCAGTGGCAGCCAGGGTGCACAGCCTCCTACAGAACAACGGGATGCTGTTTTGGATCATCTTTCCTCTGGCACCCTCAGCTTTCTTTTTTACAGAAAACCCTGCCAATTCAAACCCTTTGCTATCCCTAGTTCCTCTCCATTTGGTAAATACCCTCCCCAGTTCTATACAAATTATATACGCTTTAGAAAATTATTTGCCTGTTCAGAGTCTGCTCACTAGATAAGAGCACGTGGACGGGAGTTCTCAGAGTAGAAACAGCAGGTGACCTTAAAACTGGTGACCATGAACACTCTGTTCTGACAAAACTCTGGTCAAAGAAACTCTTACAACTTCTGGTTCTTCCACCAAGGCACCATTGACATGATTGCAAAAAAAAAGTCTCGCTTCAACCCGTGCTGCTTCTCTTCCAATTTAATCCCTTTTACCAGATGTTAAAAAGTATCCATCGCTGAGGGAGAAAACCCACAGATAAGGTTTTTGGCACTCCATAGCAGGCCAATTTCATGCAACCCCTTGACTTCTAACTGATGTCTCAGAATCTGCAAAGGCCATAATTAATTCTGTGAATATCAGAGCACTCTTACATTTTTGGTATTCAAATAAGCAACTTCCCTTTGCATTGTTTCAAACCATACCAGTATGGAGGGGGGGGAAAAAAAAAAAGAAAAAAAAAGGAAGGGACATTAAAGAGAAAAAGAGGATATTAGGCTTGGAAAACTCTGAGTGGGAAGGGGAATTCAGAAATATTTCCCCAAACTTGAATATTCCCATGAGCCACCTCTGTAACATGATCTCTGTGCTCTGAACAGGTTAGCAAGCTGGCTGGAACAGAAAGAGGATGTAAACATCTTACAAATGCTCAGACACTCTCACAGGACATTCACACAGCACTCACACAGCACTCGGAAAGGAACCATCACCCCAGCTCACATTGTTCATATTATTAACTTGTTTCACCTCTTCTTCCAGGCAACTGGTCACTGCCTTCACACACCATGACATGTACATATTCCACATATCTCATCAGCTACATGGGGCATAAGGAGACTCAGCTCTGTAACACTTCCCTGGAGTTCCGCCAGAGTTGGTCATTGGTAGGCAGGAAGAGCTGAAACACCACCAAATATTCCTCACTGGTTGGTCAGAGCTGGAGCTTGAGTAACAAAGAAATTTACTTTTTCTCTTCTCTAAATGAGCTATGCTTCTCACTGTTGTTTAGGAGGAGCCTTCCTTGAGCTGGGGATCAGAGTTATTACTCTGGTTGCTTTCTGGCCAAGCTAATCTGCAGCAGGGGGCCAGAATATATTTAGGCTGTGCTACTACCTCACCAACAGCAAAGGCTGCTCTAGGGAGGATTCTGGATGCAAAGGTCTGAACATATAGACCACCAACAACCAGAGCATTTGATATTAATGCAAAATACCACAACCCTCCACAGCTGGATCTTTAGCACAGACCATGAGCCAGCAGTTTTGCCATTCCAATATCTAATTCCTACGTGCCATGGTTTTAGTAGCGTCCTGGCTTGCCAGACCTGTGGTTGTATCATTTTTGGAAAAGGCTGCTTGTCATGAGAGTAGAAACAGACAAAGGGGTCTGAGACCTAAAGAGAAGCCAGATTGACAAAATCAGTTTATATTTCACTGTTATTTGAACTGCAATAAATCCAGCCCTAAGAACAAGGGAAATCTGGATGAAATCCAGTAAATTTTTTGGTCTGACTAAACAGTGCTGTACTGGAAGCTGAGACAGGGACAAAAGGCTTTAAGCAATGCCTGCATCTTCTCCATCCTCAAACTGACCCAGCAAGTGGTAGGTCTTGGACCCTTTGGCCAGCTCAAAAACCTGTTTTCACAGAGGCATTGGAATGAGTGCTCTTATCGTGACACTGCACATTCTGTCCATATGCAGCCTTGTGACTGCATATGGACCTCTGAGGAAACAAGTTAAACCAGCAGCACCTGCATTAGCTAATTAGAATCAAAAGGGAGTGTTTCGGCCTTGGACCTGAGAAGGAGTGTGTGAATCAAAACATTGAGTTTGCAAAAAGTCCTGGGAATTCTAGTTAACTGAGTAACACAAGCAGGTGTTGTTTACCAAGACAACCCTAATACAGGGGAAACACAGAGAGAGCTCAGTGGAGAATCCCAAAATGGTGTGTGCAGCCTCATTTCTTCATTGTCTGTATTTGGTGTCCCCGATGTGATATGTGTTATGGAAGTTTTCGATGACCGTGACCCGATAGGGGTAATGGAATTAGTTCTACCTGGAAAAAGTCTGTCCCCAGTTGAATTCATTCACCACAGACCTCCAGCCCTTCTTCTGTGCCACCCAGGCTCACTGTGTTAGTGCACCTACACACAAAGTAAGCCTCTGAGCACCCTCCCCCTCTGAGTGGGAATGTCAAAGTCCTCCTCACTGTCATCTGCCAAGTATATCTTTCCCCCCACCCCTACCCCGCTCCGCTCCCACTCCCTGCTTTGCAGTGTTTCCTCTCACCTCTAGCCCTCAGTCCCTCTTCTCACATCAAACCTGGCTTAAAACCTTCCTTCCTGAGTTAAAAACTCTGTTTGCAGTATTTTGATTTAATTAAGACTAAGGTTTTAAGCATTTTGTATGTACACTAACTAATTAAAACCAAGTATGCTTCATTTACACTGGTTTATACTTAAAAAAATTCATATTCAACCTGCTATTAGACAGGTCATTTGTCCAGCCCTCACACACCCCCCCTTAACTGTGTCTTTAAGAACTTAGAGAATTTTTTCCTGTGCACCAGTTGTTGTTCAAAGACATTTATAAATTAAAGGTTTTTATTACAGCCGAATATCCAATGCTTGAATCATTGGAAAACCGAAGGTTTGTGACTTTTTTAAAAATCAAAACCCAAACCAGGCATTGAAAAAGAAATGGACTAACTTAAATTTCCCAACTACATTTTTATCATCAAAATAAAGGCTTATAGGAAACATAACACTGAAATTGTAAAGAACAAATTATTCCTAAAATGACCAGAACAGCCATCCTTTTACATTCTTAAATAATAAAGTATTGCAAACAAACCAGAAAACTCGTGTGATCACCAGAAATAACTATAATAGATCTTCAGCTCAACTTGCCTGGAAAAGCAGCACATACCTTTCCAATTAGTAACTCACAAATGCTACCATGTATTTCCAGCATGCTAGACCACAGGGCAGCCCTTCTCCCCTTCCCTGTCGCTAAAGCATACCAGTATTAACCAGGAGACTTCCTGGTTGCCTGAGCACAACCAGCCAACCAGCTATGTTCAAACCTGAGTACTTTTGAAAAATATTTGTCGTTAGTCTCGCCAGTGTTGCACGTGGGCTGTAACATCGTAGATAAGACCTATCACACACAAGGAAGTCTTGCCTTCAGTGCTTCACATGCATCTTTGGGCATCATCTTGCAATATCCTGGAATACTGGACAGTTTCCACTTACCAAAGTCTTTTTTATTACATGACCCATTACAGGAAAGGACTGGAAGCCCCTAATATAACAAATGATATCTTCCAAATTTAATCACAGCAACGGGAAGGAAATAAAATTAGAGTTTTTCTTTCACAGTGAAGGAAAAGTGACTAGGCATTGTGTGTTCTTCAAGGTTTTAGTTATTAACCAGCTGACTGTTGAATCCCACCAGGACTGCCATATTTTTTCACTTTCTGAATGATCATGCAACAGAAATACTATTATTTTATAGCAGTCCCAGAGCAGCCTTCAAGTCAGTGCTTCTTTGGAGGTGCATTTCTTTCTCAAAAGTAATATGAGTCTCTTTGCAGACTCTTATTATGGTGGTTAGGTTGCCCATATCAACACATCAGCCTACAGACAGGTAGAAATTCCATTAGCTGAAAGCTGGCTGTCTACTCCTGCAACAGTACGGGGATCACTGGATGCTCAGAGCAAGCATCTCATGATGTACGTGACTGCTCTGTGTAGACAGAAAATGTGGCCCAAGCTAACATGTGTATGAAGTGCCATAGGGAAAGACAGCCCCCCTGAAAATTCCTTGCAGGGCTACAGGAAGGATAGGCTAGTGGTCCTGGAGAATACTCCATCCCGAGTCACAAGGGGAGGAGGACAAGAAAAGTGGGATGCATCAGCGCCATAATGACAACCACCCTTGCTGTGACCTACTGGCACAAGATCAGAGAAGCAGACGATGGAAGAAGAGAGATTTCTGTTATCAGTCTGAAAGAGCAAGTCTGTTTCCTGATGTCCAAAGTGGGAGGTTTGATGTTTCATAAAAAGCAGTTTTGACATCACAAGGCACTTTCCTTGGCTTGTAGGTTCAAAGGAAAAATGTGACTGGCCAGGATCAAAAGCATTATTCAGTCATGGCTGATAAGCATGTGCTTTATGGCACCTATCCTGTAAATATGGTTCTTCACCTTTCAGAGCACACTGTGGCTGAAGGGCCACCTACAGCAGGGAGACATAGGACAGGCCACCTTCCTGTTTACTATGGAAATAAACAATAATAAGGATCTGGAACTGCAGGTACCTATGAAATGTACTTTAGCCTGAGGTTTGTGTTCTTTCAATAGGCCAAGGAAGCCTTACAGGTTAGTTCTATTATGGTGACAAACCCTTACAACAGCTTAGTTACAGCAACACAGTAAGAGCATTTTCACTTTTTTACTATTTCCTTCTTCCCTTCCTGTAACTTTCCATCTTCTGTTCCTTCTTTTCTGCAGTATGGGTGACAAACAAGAGGAGCTGGAAGCCATCGTGTAGCATGAAAGCTATGATGTAGTTGCCATCATAGAAACGTGATGGGATGACTTGGATGACTGGAGTGCTGCCATGGATGGCTACAAGCTCTTCAGAAGGAACAGACAAGGTAAGAGAGGTGGAGGGGTGGCTCTATATGTTAGAGAGTCTCTTGACTCTATAGAACTTGAAATCAGCAACGATAAGTTCAAGTGCCTGTGGATCAGAATCAGGGGGAAGGCCAACAAGGTGAGAGTGTGTTATAGGCCATCCAATCAGGATGATGAGGGTGATGAATTATTCTATAAGCAGGTGGAGTTTAGGTTGGATATTAGGAAGAAATTTTTTACGGAGAGAGTAATTAGAGATTGGAATGGGCTGCCCAGGGAGGTGGTATATTCACCATCCCTGGAGGTTTTTAAGATGAGACTGGATGTGGCAATTAGTGCCATGGTCTAGTAACTACAGCGATGTTGGATCAAGGGTTGGACTTGATTATCTCAGAGGACTTTTCCAACCTGGTTGATTCTATGCTTCCATGATTCTATGATTCCTCCATTACACAGAATTATCTTTTGGTAAAATGCTTAAGTTACTTACATTTCAAGAAGTGCAAATTATTGCATTTTTTTTCCAGCTAGTTGGAGCTACGTTAGAGTTAAAATGCCTCTAACACAATGCTTGATCTCCTCATTCCCAAGAAAATCTTTACAGTTTTCATGAAGGATAACCATTGTGCACAAACCAGATGACGAGTACCGAGAATATTTGATTGTTTTCCAACTTCTGCCATGTGCTTCTTGGATGTTTTCCAGGGATTCATTTTACTTTGCTATGCCTCAGTTCCCCATATATGAAATGGAAATAACATTATCCAACAGCATGATATAGGAAACAGATATTATCATTATTGCTAAACCAAAGAAAACATTCACCACTTGAATTTGTGGTTTTAATACCCTAAAAATAAATAAGCACTATATACCCCTTCCATCAGAAAGTAAAACAAGTAAATGCACTTCATGGACAGCACCATTTTTCCACATGGGAATAAGAACTACATTTATAAACTGAGAGGAGTGAGAGACATGGTATTTATCACAATGTAAGAAATCCACACAGAAATAAATGGCTTGATCACAGTGATCTTAGCATTGTGAGCAATCTTTACATACACAAATGAAGCCCATGAGCAATCACTGTGCTTTGGTAGGTCAAGGGATCTGCTTTCCCTCTAGAGAAAGAAAGCATTAACAGAAACTGAGAGAAAATCATTATTTCCCAGTGACGCAAGCTAAAGTCATCAATGAAGAAATCCGGGAAAGGAAAGGGAAAGGGAAAGGGAAAGGGAAAGGGAAAGGGAAAGGGAAAGGGAAAGGGAAAGGG
>VZRE01000629.1:29057-42156 GCA_013396775.1 Cephalopterus ornatus
AAAAAAAGAAAAAGACAGGGAAAGGGAAAGGGAAAGGGAAAGGGAAAGGGAAAGGGAAAGGGAAAGGAAATAGGACAATGCTTTCTGAAGAATTTGAGCCTCCTCAGAGACAGAAATAAAGCTGGATGCCATATACAGTTTTACAGAATCATCTACTACTGCTTACTATCCTCTTGTCCCAGGGCAGCTAAAAGGTTAGGAGCAGCATTCAATAAATATTTAGCTTTTTTTAGAATGGACTTTCCACGATCAAAAATTTCCTTTATACGGGATGCATCTTCTGTTACATTGCCTAATACTTCACATAATCAGAGAACAGCTATGTTTCAAGTTACTTTGAATTAATGGAAAAAGTAGCAACATATGGGGGAAAAAATAATGTTTCCATGAGAAAGCATAACATGCAGCTTCCTGTAATAAGACCACTCTTTCACATGCAATGGAAGATAGTGGATCTCTTCAGCACTTACTAGGCTGCCTGAAATGTAAAGATGAAGCATGCAGAAGCACAAAACTAATCACTGTATTATTACATATTTCCCATAGAAAACCAGACATAGGCAATCCTTTTTCAGCCTGGGACAACCAGACTGACACCCTGGCTTTTCCTTTTCTGTGGTGCCTATGTGATCCACACACTCCAGGCCTTCTAGGGAGCCTAGGGGACCGGACTGCTGTGCCTCCACGGGTCTCGTGATCTCCCGGCAGAGACATTACTCTGCAAAAATGGGCTGTGAAGACGGTTTGGCTCATAATTGCTCATAGCCCAGGCCAGAGCTTGCAAGCTCCCTCTCCTCCACTCTCAGGTTAGAGTGCGTGAGGGATGCCACAGGAAAACAGGATTTCCCATTTAAAATAAAAAAGGGGGCGAAGCATCTGTCCAGGGTTGCCTTTGCCTGCGCTTTAGATGCAGGAAGCCGCTCGGCGCAGTGTTAGCACTCAAACCTCACGAGTTTTTCCAGCAGGAAATGTTCCAACTGGGCAGCTGCGGGACAGCGCTGCCCCCCAGCGCCGGGCGCCCGCCTGCGCACAGACCCGTCCGTCCGTCCGTCCGTCCGCCCGCCTCGGACAAAGGGCAGCTCCGAGGTCGTACCACGGCTTTCCTGGGATCATAGGTAAGGCTATCTGGAGATCTATATGCTCACAGATCTAGGTATATTCTATTAATACATCTATAGAGATATATAGTCATAGAACTATATACATCCTATCAGTACATCTACAGAAATATGTATTTTTATTTTTCTATATCTATATATATTGGTGTAAATATATCCGTATATTCCACTGTGCAAGTAAATATTTACACTTATTCCACACAAAAGCACATTTACATACACACAGTCTATTGGTACTTTGTCCTCATTTGTAGATATCAGCACAGGGGACAAACAATAAAGCAATAAATGCATGAGGGTAAAGTGCTAGGCATGATGAAGAAATACTATCGATGATAAATGAAGATGGTGTTTTACATCCCCATTTCACTTTCACAACTGAATTCCAGATCAACAAGGAACACCCTGCTTTGTAAATGTGTGTTCTCTCCCTCTTCCCTCCCTCCTCTGGTGCTCTTCTCCTAAGGTTTTATGATTATTTTTATTCCCAGATTTCCATAAGGTACAGATTGACCTTTTATGCACATCAAGGGAGCCATACTTAAAGCTTGACACTCCCTTCAGCTAGCAGTTTGTGTTCCTGAGTCACATTTTCCTCCATAAAACACTTGTAAGACTTCTGAAACACTCCAGCCCAACAAATAATGTGTGACTCCTGCTGGCAACAGCAAAAGTGCACCACTAAGAAATGCCTCCTGAATGCTGGGTCCATAGCCATGCTCCAGAAAAATCCAACTGATGATCTCAAGTGGATGTCACACTGCTGAAAACACAGTCACTTTGCAGTGACCGTATGGGTCCAGTTTTAACTTGTAGATTAGCAGTTTAAGACTGTATTCTCTATTGACTCTGACAAAATATGCAGAGACTGCCACCTTGTTCAGGCCATGGAGAAAAGTGTTTTGTCTTCTGCCTTCCCCCAGGCCACCCCCATCCTAATGTGCAGAGTCCTACAGTGGTGAGTGAATTGCCTGTTTTCCAAAGAGATGACCAAAAGTTAGGTCTTACTTTCATTATTTTAAATATAATCATCTTATGTTCTACCCAGACAGGATTGACCTGAGATTTCCCAGGCCTTAGCTGGGCTCCAGTGCCTCTGACACAAAACTGCACCCCCACCACCTCTGCAGGAGGAGTTATTCTACCAGGATTTTACCTCAGCCTTCAGAAAGATCTCACACCAGATCTTAAGAATGGCTCAGCGAACAACCCTTATCTCCCCTACACCCCCTCACAGAAAAGAAACTAATCCAGAGGCCTAAATTAAGAAGACAAAAACCTCAGAAACCATGTAGTAATATAGCATTACAGAAAACACAGACACTTGTCAAAAATAGAAGAGCTGGAAGAAATGGAGCAGTGCAAGGAGTTAGTCAAAGCACAACGTGGAAAAGATAAGCTGCTTCAAGAAGAAGACAGCATTCTGTGTCAGCAGGCACCACAAATTTTACTTTCCTTTTGATTTAATTAGGGCAAAGAACACAACTTCAGGGATACCTCAGACTTGTTGCTTTAATTAGGAGATGAAATGACAAAGTATATGGACCTCTGCTTTGATTTCATACAGCAATTGTAGGTTCCTATACCATGAACTGCATTAAAACAATAACATGTAATCTTTATGGTGTGTGACACACTTTAAAATAAACATATCAGGATTAGACAGCTGTTACTATTTATGAGCTTCCTAACATATTTATTAATTTTGACTGTGTTTCAATATCTGGACCACATCACTTAATGCTTTAAGTTCATCCAGATAAGTGAAAAAATGTGCTGGTGTATATCTTGTCCAAATACAGCAAAAGAATTTTCCCAGTCAAGCTAAATATGCTGGCATACACTGTACTCTCACAAGAAACATTGGTCAACAGAAAAAGTGTCTTTGTTGCTTTCTTTTAAAAATAAAATAATTTCCTAATATTTTCTTAGCTGTTTAGGTACACTGAGTTCTGTAAGACAAAGCAAAAGCATTTTAAACTTCGAATGGTGCCTCTTTGTTAAAGTAACAAACCCAAACCAACTTATCTAAAGTAGGATTTGGGTTTTTGCTGTTAAAGGGCTGGAGCCGAGTCACCCTAGAGACATAATGGCCTGCCACAGTTCAGTAAGACAATACCTTAATCCCTTGGACTTTCTTAAGCTAATTTTGGAAATCACCCTGCCATTCATAATGCAGCACTTTGTCTTCACATACCCGTTTTCTGCTGCAGCTAGCAGAATTTAGTACTTTTTGACACTCCAGCACCCTAACAGTTGTTTTATTTTGGTTTTGATAGTGTCTGTGGAAAATGTGACGTTTTAAAGTAGCAAGAAAGAAAGAAGAAAAAAGAGAGGAAACAAGTGCTGAACAATGAAAGACTGCACTCATGTGAAGGCAGCTCCACTGGCATGGAAATAGATGGACTAGCAGATGTGAAATCAAGGGAGGCTTTCCGGTGATTGCTGAATCATTTCTTCCCTTGTTATCGCTACAGGGCTTCCTGTCAGCAAGTCAATAGTGCATTCAGAATACCGCTAAAAGGCCAGATCCTATTCACTGAGGAGCCCCAATTAGCCATGTGATGTCAAGGGACCTTTTCACATCTAACACAGTAACATTGTACTGAAATAAAGGTTATCCACTTCCAAAGGTGAAGGAGTGAAAGCAAACTGGAACACACCCATGCACCACTTTTGGGGGTTATAACAGATTTTTACCATGTACATATCAAAATGCTTTCTGTTCTTGCCTTTTCCTCCATCAGATAAGCACTAGTCAGCAGGATTTTATTGGTTTTATTTTAAAGGAACAGAATGTCAGACACATGCAGGCCCTTTGAGGGAATGAATACACAAGTTTTACTGAGAATAAGATGTACTGAATTCACAAGTGTAAAAGCCACCCTGTCTTTGGGGTCATTGGATGAGGACCTCCAGACTGAAACCCCGTTCTGACCTACTATATGTAAGCTGCTTGAATTCACCCCCAGCAGTGCACACAGAAAAATAGATGGGTAGGTGCTATGACTTAAGGGCTACAGAAAAAAATCAGGCAGGCACTAGATGCAGTTTTCACTGACAGCTGGACTTTGGCAAAAAGACTTAGTTGTTTAGGGCTAACTAACCAGAGCAGCCATCTCTGCCTCTTTCCTGAGCACTGGTCCCTACCCAGGGCAGCCTGAAGCTTATGACAGCAGGGGTCTGACACCTGCACCCGACACTGTCCTAGGGGCTGCCTGGTCCCCATCAGAGAGAGCTACACAGCAAAGGAAAAGTGCATTGTGACTAAATGTCCAACTCCTACTGCTCCTGGAATAACTCTTGGTGACAGCTCACTCTCCAGGAGAAAAGGAAACCAGCTCTCAAGATGACAAATCTGCATATATAAAATCTGCAGTGAAAAGGAAGTAACTGCTTTTGCAGATCTCTGTATACAAAGCTCAAACTCTACAAGGATTTTGTCCATGTAGTTAATAGTATAGTTGCAGCTGTATTCCAAAAGGAGGTAACTGAAAAAAGGATTATATAGCTTTTTTTTTATTACCAAGATTACATTTCATAACTGAATTATAACCATATTTTAACAGAAATTGGGTTTTGCTTGTATTAAGCTAGTTTCTCTTCTATTTTGAAATGAACTTGATTCCCTATAAAAATATTAATTATTTTCTTTCAGTATTTTCACTAAGATTTCAAAGAAAAAGGAAAAAATAATAAAATACTCCCAGCAAGTATTATCTCACAAGTAATGAAATTCAGGAATACTCACCAGTTAGGTTGAAGACAATATTGACTTTGAAGATAGGTCAATAAAAAATTCCATGTGAGATGCTCTATTTTACATCAGGAAGGAATATTTTTTTTCAGTTAATTTTACTCCTCTTAACACATAGGTTATGATAAATTTCAGGGTTTAAAGTTTCATTACTTAAAACTTCAGACAGTCCCATCTCAGCTTTTAGAGATGATGGAATATGACAAATGCACAGAGCACACACACAGCTTAAGCAATGCAAACTAACAAAAAAACCCCTCAACCTTACAATAAAAGTCTGGTCTACCATATCAAGTCCCTATAGACATCTAAAGTCAAAGTACCAACTAGATTTTTTTAGTTGCCACACAAACTACAGACTGATTAAACTACACGAAAGATGGCTAACTAAATAGCACAAGGGTTTCTTTTATTTTTGTACCTTGAATAAAAATTCTTTCCCTAGACAATCTTAATACTTCCCTTTCCTTGTTCATTTTTCTTGCATAGCTCAATTTTCATAAGCCCCTTCATTCATTAATGTGAGCCTTTGAGACAGAGCATCCATCTTGTTCAGTGACAAACAAAAAGGCACCACAGCATGGAAAACTGCCAATAATACATTAGCTACAAGCATTACTGTCTTATTTTTTTCTGTACAAGACTTACAGACTAACATATTCTCAACTACAGTTACAGCATGTTTTCCTGTGCCCTCTGAACTACCTATACCTTTCAAGTAGAGATAGACAAACTACATCTTTTTTTCCTTAAGAGGAGTATAGATATCAAAACCCCTCAGCTAGAGAACTTCAGAATGAGGGCTTTGATTTTTAGTAAAAGAGCAAAATTATAAACAAACAAATCAACCCACTCCCACATTACAATAAACAAGCATCTCTAACCTCTCTACATGAGGTAGCAAACCTTTTTCTTATCCTTTAAAATAAGTAACCACGTCTTCTCAATGAACTAAGTAGGTTTCTGTCACCTGTCTCTGTTTTTCTCATCAAGCAGATTAAGTTAGCTATTTAAGATGTTTTTTTCATATTACCACTTAGAAGACAAGTAGTAAATCAAGGTAGTTTATGTACCTACTCTGCTGTTTTGATCCCCCTATACTAAATGGGTAATGTACATTAGAATTAATCTGTAAAACGTTTGGTATGTATTTTGATTGGGATGAAAAATGAGTTGCTATTTTAATTACTGTAACATGCGTATATAAATATACTAATGGTGTAAAGTGCTTCAATTTTAAAGAGCTTTCAAACACTGGACACTTTTATTATGAGCTCTACTGCTGTTGCAGAATTCATAGTTTACCATCCAATACAAGTGTACAAACTCAAAAAAACAAATGGAACTGAAATGGAAGAACAACTTAATCCTGCTCTTTGCCCTCTTCCAGTGGTTGCAGCCCTCTGGCAGGAAAAGGTGAACTTTGTGTAAAGCCAGGCTCCAAGAGATACGGCTTACAGTCTGCCGTACTAAGGTCAAGCAGCATTTAATATGCAGTGTTACAAACTATTAGGCCAAAAGATGCTTATTTGTGGCTCTGTAGTACTTTCCCCAAGGCTGAGACAAATAATCAGGATGGAATTATGTCTGCTGAGTTAAGTCTGCCCATGCTTCTGAGTCAATGAGGTGTGTGGCTGACATCACTGAAGTGATTAAAGAACCTCAGGTGCTTTTGGTTAAGCAGGTGCTGTTAGTAATCCATGTGTCTGAGGTAAAAAAAGTGCTGCATCCACTCAGAGTGTCAAGGTAGTGATCTAAGTAGATTTTTTTTTTTTTTTTGTTCTCTTCTGAGAAACAGCAGGACATAAATGTTTGTCTTTGGTAGGTGCTGCTATACACATAAATTATGTAGAGGGAAAAAAACCCAGGATTTTTTTTCTCATGGGAACTCAGGTAGAGTGCAAGCTCCTCTCTTGTGGCTAGGGAAGCTGTGACTCACTTCTTTTTCTTTTTCTACATTCTACTAAGGAAGCCTTTGTACTACTGTGATAGACTGGAAGAAGAAAATGTAGCTGAAGCTGTACTTGAAAGGATAGGGGTAAAAAAAAGGCTCTGACTAGAGATATTAAAACCAAAGCTTTCAAATACAAAAATAGTTCTGGGAAAGTTTTTCTACATGTTATTTTTCTTTTTAATGTAAACTGTATTTATGATTATGGGGCTATATGGTGATTTTTCTGGTGTCTACCTCTCTAGAACTAGGGCACTACAGTTCCTCTGTTAAATACTGCTGTGTTTGTGGCAGAGGGAAATGTTGTGTGACAGGATAAATCCTGCTCCTCATAGACTGATGTTAATCTGCTAGTATTGGGCATTAATTTTCTTACCTAGCTAGGAGAGGATTTTTTTCAGGTAAGTGCTCAGCCTTTTTAGGGAACTGCTTGAAAGAGAAGAGAATAGGAAAAAGGATAAACACCAAGGAGGAACATAGCGATCATCCTGTAGCGTGTTCTTAACATCTTAGGTGTAGCTTTTGGTTATGGCTTTTGTTAAAACAACAATGCTTTTTTTCCTCTAAGCAGTATTTACTGTGTATACCTAAACTTTGCCTGGCTTTTTGCTCAGGAGGAAGAACTCTTTGTTATGTTCCTTACATATGAACAGATTAAACCTATCTCTTTTCCTTCCCCGTGAAACTATCACGTGTGCCTCCACGGAAAAACTGATGTTGTGTTTTTCTTCTCCACAAAACCTAGTATAGTTTGAAGTGCAATTAGGACTTTTGCTAGCCTGGAAAAGTAAGGTGTTATGCTGTGGTTTTGGGAGTCATGTTTTTGGAGAGGAACTGTATGGCTATTAATGATGCTTAAAAAAAACCTTGCAGGACTCTTTCAAGAAAATAAAATTTAGCCATGTTAATAATAACTGTAAAATGCATGCAAGCCATTTTTATTCTCTTACTTGGTGCTGTGAAGTTTGCATAGAAGTGGTTTCTGGAGGGAAACAATACAGAATTAGTGATTTGAACACCATGATTTTTTTTTATTGGTTTGGTTGATATTTAACTACAATCTAATCAGTATTAACCTGCTTTCTGAAGTTGTTCTTGTACTGTAGCATTTTCTTCTTTCCACTTTTCTTCAGCTCTCCCTCAAATCTGAAAGTTCACAGCCAGTTCAGGTACTACAGAACAAACAATATGTAATAAGTCACAGCAGATAAAAACTCAGTCCTAATTTCTTGGTAGGTAATCTCTGTGTGAAGGATTGCACTGGCAACTTTCCAATATTTTAAGAACTACATCTAACTTGTGATAAAGAAACTGTGCACAACAGCATTTATTGTACCTTCCTTATTAGAGGAACAACTGTTGCTTGTTTGAGTCTCGCCAGCAACAGAAGCATGAAATCTAGCTTTGCCCATGACTGATTCCTTGTGTTCCAGGTCCAGCCAATCTTTTCTCAAACAGATTTGAAGAGAAATCCTGGGGAATTGTCAACATCAGTTACAGTCCTGCAGAGTCTGATCCTATAATTGGATGCAACTTTGTTCCTTTCTGTAAAACATCAGAGGGTTGCTCAGGTCCACAGACTCACACAGACAATTAATGTTAGATTTAAGAAGAATTACTGTATTGACTTATTAGGACTAAATTTTTGTTTTAAATGCTTTTTCTTTTTGCTTTGTTTTTTCCTTTCTTTGTCCAGAGAGCATTCTAGCATAAGATACGCATATTGAGTTAGAGATATATTGTATTTCCTTTTCTCTTTCAAAAGTTTATTTCACTAAGGATTCAGAAATCAGGTTTATAGTAATTTTCAGTTACAGGTATTCAGCATGCCTACAAGATCTGAATACCATATATTACCTTTTTACTAGTTCATGAATATGTAACTGAACTCAATTATTTTTGGACAGGAGCATAGGCTTGTTTCCTTTTTATGGTTGCCTACCATAGCAATTGTTACTAGCAATTCCTCTTTTTTTATTTTTATTACTGCTGCCAGTTGTCCAGCATCAACTAAAACTTGTTGGGTTTTGAACATACACAGAACTTGAGTTTTGCTTTTTTGTTGTACTCAAGTCATCATTTGCCACACTGCCATGAGATGCCATCAGGCAGAATTGATTAGTGCCTGGGTTCCTTTCATCAGAATTAGTATTTTAATTACAGGATTGTCAGACCTATTAAGCAAATACAGGTGCTACACTGACAGACTGTATGCCTGTAGTTTACAATGTATTTTATTCATGTACAGCCTCAGCCTTGTTATTACAAGTTCAGTCTTACAAGATGCTACATAAAGAGTTGTATAAAGAAGTCTGAAAATTCTCTGGTACTCACAACTAGGAGCTTTGAGAGGCCAAAAGCAAGACTGGAATCCTGTCTCTGCATGTTGTGTGAGAGGCAGTAATTTTCCTAGTTTTTAGGTAGCTTGTGATTGAACCAGAGAGCTCAGAATGTGAGAATATTTAAAGAAGAGGAAACTTAAACATTAAAATGAATAAAGAATGAGTTTATAAAAGCACTAATGAACTGTTAAGATCTCATTTTGTATCTACTTACACTTGGTATAATTTCTCCATAAATGCCAAGGAAGAGATAATGCAGGATATATCCAGCAAAGGTGGTTCACCACTTGCATTTATTTCAGCAGAACTCTGTATGAACACAGTGATTAAAGGACAAAAGCTGAGTGCACAAGTTATAGTCCTCAGCATGCAGGGCACACTGGTACAAATACCTAAAGTGAATAAAAATCAGTCAAAACTGTAGCTGAAGTGCAAATCTCTTGCTAATAATCAGGCTTTGTTTTTGACATGGCATATATAATTTAGCATAACATAGCAGCATAAAAGTAAAGGCAATTTTTTTAATATAGATTGTCAACAGAATAGTGATTTTTTTTTTTTTTAATTAATCACTTCTGCCAGTGGGAAATGGTAGGGGGAGATAGAAGGGCTTTCTGAAATGAAACATGCTTAGCTAGCCTGCTAATGTTGAACCAACCACTTCTTTTCAGCTGCACTGTTAAAGCCATGCTATTGGAGAGGAAGCATCGATTCTTGGGCGGGTCGAGAGTGAAGGATGGTCAGCACCTGTGGGCGAGCAGGGAGTCCCCGTCTTCCAGGTTTGTATTGCAAAGTACTTTTAGCTATCGCGCTGGGGAGCTGCTGGCTCCTGACTGCGGGCAGGACTGCTCTCGGTGGTACGCGTGGGGCTGGGGGGAGGACGAGGGTTCGCCAGGGAAAGAAGGAATGTCGGGGGCAGCGTAGGGAAACCGCGTTTCGCTCCAGAAGAACAAAGAGGTGCGAAGACACCCCCGGCGGCCCGAGGGAACGCGCCTTCCCTTGCCGATCCGGCGCTGCCCGGGCCGCTCCCGGCCCTCCAGGAGGACACCAGGTGGCGCCGGTGCGCCGCCGGCAGCGGGACGCGCTCCTGCCCGGGGAACGCATGGGAAAAGGCGGCGTCTCCGAGGCTTGGGAAGGCGGCCGTAGGCACCGTCCGGAACGCCGAGCAACGGGGCGGCCCGACGTGTGCCGCTGTTGGAGACGCCAAGCGCTGAGGTCGCAGTCGGGGGTTGCAGCGCTTTGCCTCCATGGGCAACCGGGGCTGCCGTACAGGCTCTCCGAGGGGGGGAGGGGGGAGAAGCCTTCAGGACTGTAAGTGCAAAAAATAATGTGTTTTACCGGCATCTTTACCACTGTTAGAACCGCCCTCAGCGTTATTCAGCTGTCGGTCGCGGATGGAGGTCCAAGGCTGGGTGCGGGCTGAGAGATCTGCACTGATGGCTCAGGACATCTTTATCCACAGAATTGTTTCTCCTTCGTGAGGCTTTTGAACACAAATTTTGATGGTAAGGAAGCATGACACGAAGTTGAGAAGAGACTACAGGCTGTGTCCCCAAAAAGTCAGGAGCCAGCAGTCAGTAGGGGGTTTTCAGATATTTAACCAATGAAGTGGCAACTGCTGGTGCAAATTTTCCTTTGGGGATGCAGTTGTAAAGCATTCAGTGAACATTGTCAGCATGCCAGGAAAGCTGTGGCTCAGGGAAAAAGGGAAAGCTTTTTTATCAAAAGCAACTCTCTTAGCTGAAGGACACAAGAATAAATCTTAGTACATGTACTTCTATGTGGATTTTAATACAGCAAAACTACGACAAGATTGCATTTGAAAACTTTTTTTAAACTTGGGTAAAAGTTAATACATTAAGCTTCTTTCATTTTTTATGCTGTTTGTCAACTTCCTGCATATCACTTATCTCTGTACCATCACCAGAGTGGTTTTAGATTGGACATTCAAGAGTGATATTTTTGCTGAGTGTGGGTTAGCTTCTTGTCAGTTTCATTATATCTGAATAGGTGCATATGAAGCTGAATACTCAATTTGGTCAAGATTCTTTTGCCATTTGGGTACATCCCATATTTCTGGTTGCGTGAGTTTTTAAATAATATAATCTTGTTCTGTGAACTTCACAAAGCAAGCATAAGATTGAGAAGACTCATTTCGATCATAACAGTGGCTGGGCTCTAGTCTGGAGAGATAAGCTTTACTTATTACATCTTGTTCTGGGGGGGATTTTGGGGAGGTGTGTTTTTAAAGCATTGTAACATCACTTTGATGTTGAGCTGGAAAGTTGCACGAGTACATCCAAAACTTTCCTCTGTTGTGCCCTACTGTGCTTCTGAATGTCTCATTTAGAAACTTATGAGTGATTTGTACTTAATGGGAGCAATTTTTTGACTAATGCATTCACATCAAGAACAGATCAGATGGTACAAAATGTTCTTGAATGTTCATGTTCTTGTAGTAATACCATTACCTAGGCAAAGCAATCTTTCAGTTAAGATAGAGTATACCAGTCTTACTTTCGTAAGGCTTGCCCTTGAAGAGAGTGAACACACTAACACACATCAGACTCAGCAATATGATTTCTGTCAGATAAGATGATTTCCTCTGAGAGTTAACAGTCCAAATCTTACAGCTACAAAGTCTTTAAAAAGCTGACAAAGAGGTTTTGAATACCTTATTCTATAAGTTCTGACCAATGTAAGATCTATCTGTTATTACTTGGTAAAAAAAAAATAAATATTTGATTACACTAAGAATGAATCTTATTATAAGTGCATATGAAGTTTCTCAGTGATTCCATCCTTGTAGCAGTAATTTTTCACCTGTGTATCTGTAGTTTTATACAGAATTGAAAGGCTATATAGGTCATATGCCTCTCATTATCTTACATTTAGGTTATAAATGCCCTTAAGAAGTCTAAGTTTCAAAAGCCTGAGAGTTGGAGTCTATGTAGGGATATCAAGCATGGCAAAGCATACCTTGTTAGCAAAAGGTATTTTCTTAAAAAGGCTAGGTGGATTACAAGTTGTCCTGTGTCAAAGCTAAAGCAAACAGAGTGGTTTGGACTATATTGGGAAGTCCACATCAATGTTCCTACAGAGGCAATAATGAACTTTTGCTCTCTATCCCCAGCAATTCCACTAGTTCAGGCACCAGCAGCCAATGTGCTGTTCCAAATATTATTTTATGCATTCCTGGGTTTAATGCTCCCAAGCAGGTGACTGTCAGGGTTAACCAGATGGGCGTTTTCTATACAGCTTCTGTTTGGGCAAGCACAGTCTTGGACTGGGAAACTGTGGATTCAAGAGTGTTAAAATTAAGTATACTCAAGTGGCAAGCATTCCCCTGCCTGGATGAAGTTTGCAAATAACTCTTCTGCATTACTGTTTTGTGCTAGTTATTAGCCAAGAAATAACAAAGAGTAAGGAGTGTGTCTTTGTGGACTCTTGAATTTTTTGTGTAGGTGAAGGATTAAGAGGTATTTCTAGACATTATTAACTACTTGAGTGTAGTTGATAAAGGATTCTGGCCACACTGGGGGTGTCTGTATTTATTCCCATCAAGCTCTCTTCTGCCTATACTTTCAAAATAGAAAGACACCTGGTTGACCTTCATACCCTGTGATTTTTTTTTTTTTTAATCTCTTGTGCAATATTATTTATTAAATGTTTGTATTAAGTCTTTATAAGCTTGGATAGGTAAGTCTTATTCTTGGAGGAGGAAGAAAGGGATTTGCCATCATTCCTTTGGTGTAGTTCTCATCTACCAGTCTTACAGATGGTCTAACTAATGGCTTACTTAAAACTAGTAAGCATGTGCTCATGCCTTGCTTGAAGCATACTGATAGTGTTGCCTAATAACATTCAAGAAGGACAGTTGTTTCCTCATGTAGAATTTGAGCATTGCACTCAGGGGGTCACCCCTTTTTTT